>RBNI01000179.1:0-38537 GCA_003990745.1 Jimgerdemannia flammicorona | reverse complement strand
CCCCCCCCCACTACCTAAAACTATTTGAGAAGAAATACATTTAGGAACTCTTAGACAATAGAGTTATCTGACCCTCTACCAGTCTCTGGGCTAGCTCTATACTTATTGTACCTAAGAAAAGTTAATAGAGACTCTGTATAGATTATAGAAAGCTCAACTCAGTAAGAGAAAAAGACACCTGTCCTTTGCTCAGAATTAACAAACTTCTAGATCAATTACAGGATATTAGATACTTCAGCATTATAGATCTTTTCACAGAATTCTATAAAATCTCCATGGACTCTAAGGATATTAAAAAAACTGTCTTTCTCACTCTAGAAAAACTGTTTAAATACCTCTAAATACTCTTTGAACTTTGCAATATACTCTCAATCTTTTAGAAGATAATGAACTCAGTTTATAGTCTACTAATCTACTACTGTCTAATTATCTATATAGATGACTCTAATATTTATTTAGCAAATTTTGAGAAATACTTGCAATATTTAGAAGAGTTCTCCTAACTCACTCAAATGAATTACCTGAGACTCAATGCTAAATGGACAGTACTCTTTTTCTCCAGTAATATTCAGGTTATATAAACTTTAGACAACACTTCAAATAATATTTTTGGTGAAAAGATGATAATAACATAGTAATTAATGAGCAATCTGGAGAGCATATAGGGTAGGGCAGCCCCAGTGCCTTTGACTGGCAGCATGTGGAGAGGGATCAGAGTGCAGGTTTAGAGATACCAAGTGTTGCTCTGAGGGACTGGGAAACTGATGGTGGTGGAAGAGATGGAGCAAGACAGCAGGAGTCTGGCCAGTTGATCTTTGTAGATAAGATCAAGATGGGAGCTCAGGCAATGAGACTGGATAGATGGCTGGAGCTTGGAAAGGGGAAGGCAGCTACAGGGGGGAAGAGGGGAGCCCCTCTGGGGGGCCAGAGTAGTGGGGCTGGCAGTGTAGTGGCTGAAGGAGTGACTGCTGATGGGAGTGTGATGGGTGATCTAGAAAAAAATCTAGATAGGACTACTGATAGTAGACTAAGTTGTGGGAAGGGTATGAGGCCCAGTAACTTTGCTGATAGTGTGATGGGGCTGGTGGCAGCACCATTACTCAAGAAGTCAAGATCTGAATTTACAGCCACAATGTATTTCTGGGGTCTGGCAGTGATGGTGAAGATAGTGCTGAGGCTCTTGACAATGAAAGTAAAAGGTGCAGCCTCAGTAAAGATTTTGAAAAAGCTTGAGTCAGTTGAGGTAGGCTTTGAGAAGGAGGAGTTATTATTGAGGGCTTTGGAGAAGAGGCTGGCAGGAAAGGAGAATATAGAGAAAGAGAGAGACTGGCCAGTAGTGCTGAGTTAGAGACCTGGGGAATGCAAGGTTTCAAGGATGATAGAGATGCTGGAGGAGGAGGAGAACCTGCTGGAGGTACTAGAGGATATGGTGGAGATAGTCAAGAGGAGGCAGTTGGCTTGAAAGGAGTATGAGGCTAGAACAGTAGTAGAGGTTGTCAATGAAAAGAAGGTGCAGATAGACCAGACTCTCTGGGAATAGGCACAGGAGAGAAAGGTGCAGAAGGAGTTATTGGCAAGCCTGGGAGGGGCCCAGAAGGAAGCTGAGATAGATAGTGGAGAGGGTGTGAGGGCCAGCATATGGGCTGGGACAGGGCAGCACAGGGAAGGCCAGGAGGATGCCAAGGGTCTGGAGTTGGAGGAGGTGACAGCTGATACAGAGATGGTAGAGGGTACTTTGATTTAGTATAGAGTGCCTGGCATTAGAGAGGAGAAGTTGCAGGATGTGTCAGAGGATAGGTGGGATGAATCTGGAAGGACTGAGGAGGGAGAGGGCAAGAGAGCTAGAGGGCAGGAGTCAGCCTGGTGGGAGAAGGTAGTTGGTAGAGAGAAGTGGCTGTGGAAGACAATGACAAATGTGGTGGTAGAGGAGTTGGGCAAGGTGGACTTTTGAGTGATCAGCAAGGTCTTCTGGGCAGAAGTACTGTGGGATGAGGAGGTGGTAAGGAAGCTGAGAGATGAGATGATAGTAGTACTATTGGAAGAGGAGTATGAGGTGAATGTGGCCCACAAGGCAACTCTGTTGGGTATTGCAAATAATTGGGTAGCATATCTGTGGGGGCTGAGGAATGGGTTGGTGAAATGGCAGGTAGTGTGTGAGGAGTACTATTTATCTATAGAAATGATAGATGGGGAGGATTTTTTGGAGTTATTGGTAGCTCTGGATGAACAGTAGGAACTGAAGACAGAGATTGAGGCTGAGCAGAACTTGGATGTGGTAGGAGAGAATGTGAGCATGGAATTGTAGAGTGGGTTCATACCTCCATAACATTATTCACTATGAACAGTATAACTAATATATTCTCTATAAATATTAATGGACATTGGGGGGCAGGGAGACATTGCAATATCTTTGGCTGGCTGAGGAAACTGGATGTGGATATATTTATACTTCAGGATATAAGGTGTGAGGTTGAGGATAACAGATTAGAATAGACAAAGAAGTGGGGGGAGGCAGTAATATGGTAGGAGAAAGTGGGAATTTTGATCAGAAGGGGGAAGGGAGATATTGGAGATATTGAACATTGAGAGTATAGATTGGTGTGGGGGTTGTGGTGGCAGCCATACTGGGGCAGCATAGTTATAGGTTCTTGTTACTATCTGGCAGAGAGGGGGGGCCAGGGTGGAATTGATATAGAGATTGCAGGACTCTGGTGCTCTGGTGGAGGCTGGGGTGGACTGCCTGGGTGAGGACTTTAATATGGTCAGAGATTGCAGACTGGATAGGACAGATGGCAGAAGGGAGATGTCAGGGAGAAGTGGAGGGATGGAGGACTGGGAGGAGATTGAGAGACTTAGTACTCTGATGGATGCTGTGAGACTATAAGGCAGTGAGTGTCAGTTATACACACATTGGACAGGAGGGCTGGATACTAGAATTGATTGGATTTTGACTGCTGAGTGCTGGGGGGAGACAGTCTGGGAGAGGGTGGAGATAGAATAGTGCCCCTGATCAGATCATTGGGGTCTCCAAAAAAGAGAGAGGTTTGGAGGAAGTGGGGAGGGGCCTGGACATTGACACCTGAACTCCTCACTGTTGGATAAAGCTGCTTTGTAGAACTCCTGGGAGAGGAGAATTTGGTCCCAGATTGTAATGTGGAAGGAGGTAGGCCTGAGTATTGGAGACTGATAGTATATACTGAAGTCTGAGACTCAGTATTTTTGGAGGGATACAGAGAAGGCACTGGGTGCTCAAAGATGGAGAATTGTCTGGTGGGCATCTCAGCAGTTGGAAAGGTTACTGATAAAAGGGGTAGGGTTGTTAGAGGAGAAAAGAATGATAGACTGAAGGGTTCAGTAGGCTAAGCTGGAGGTGGCTGAGCTACAGAACTTACTGAGAAGGGGAGAGGATGTATAGATGAGAACATTAGCAGCTAAGCTGAGATGGCAGAGACTGGAGGAAGGAGAGCAATCTACCAAGTTTCTTTTGAGGCTCCTCAGAGTAAAGAGAGCATAGCATAGGTGGAATAGAGTATTGGATGAGGATGGCAAGATAGTGGTGGGGGTGCAGAGTATTCTGGAATAGCTGAGTGACTGTTGGGGCAGACTTTGGAGTGAGGAGGAGGGAGGGGAGGATGTGCTGGACATTGAGTGATATCTGGAAGAGTGGTACCCAGCTCCAGCTATGGGTCTGGGAAAACGTGAAGTACCAGTGTAGCAGGAGGAAATCCTCCAGGTCCTGGCTTCTATAAGCCTAGACATCACTCTTGGAGAGGATAGACTACTATGGGATTTTTGGAAGAAGATGGCACTGGTTGAGGAGGTGGTGGAGGAGATAGTACAGATGTGTAATGAGGTTATTAGTTCTGGGGTGTGAATTGGGGGTCAGTAGTTGGGACTGGTGACTCTGTTGTATAAAGACAAGGGGAGGAGGGAGAATTGAAAAAACTGGAGACCAATTATACTTCTTGACATGAACCATAAGATGGTGATGAAGGTTCTGGTGGCCAGGTTGCAGGGAGGGGCTCAACAGGTGTTAGGGAAGAAGCAGAGGGGCTTTGTGGGGGGTTGTCTTATCAGGGATGGTACTGTCTATATCCATGGCATTATCAAAGAGATAAGGACTATAGGAGTGGATACTTGCCTGATGTTCTTGGATCAGGAGAAGGCCTATGACAGGGTTTGGAGGGTTTGGCTTAGTATATTACTGTGGTGTATTAGTGTGCTCCAGGGCATTCCATGCTCTATTATCAGTCTGCTGAAAGAGAGCCAGGCAGCTATTTTGATAAATGGCTATAGGGGAACCTTCTTTTCCCTAGATAGAGGGGTGCTACAAGGGGACCCACTCTCTCCTATTCTTTATGCCTTCACTTTAGAACTATTGCTGGATAGAATCAGGTACAGAGTGGGAGATTTGGATATTCTTGGGGTAAATTGGAAAGTGGGGGCCTTTATAGATAATATGGTAATTGGATTGGGGTCAGTGGAGGATGTGGCTAAACTGAAGGGGGCAGTAGAATGGTATGAGAGATGCACTGGGGCAAGGCTTAACTGGAAGAAGTGTGAGACAATAGTACTTGGTGAAGGAGTGGTAGAGGGGGATATTATTAGAACAATTGTCTCTGCTGGAGAGATAGTCTGATACCTAGGGATCTACTTCTCAGTATATGGCTTCTTACTACTCAAGGTAAGGTGGGAGAGTAAGCTGGTTGAATAGAGCAAAGTGCTAGTGGGCTAGAGTGGTAGACACATTTCACTGGTAGGAAGGGTGATGGTGCTGAATGTATACTGGATGCTGAAGCTATGGTACCTAGGGTACTATTTTGACTTTTCAAAATGAGTAGTTAGGAGGCTTTTGAAGATGGCCCACTTATGGCTCTGGGCTGAGAGATATAGCCAAATCAGATAGAAGATACTAATAGTACCTATGGGCTATATAGGACTTGGCTTGGTAGACTTTACCAAATATCTGCACTACTTGAGAGTATGGTGGTTGAAATGAGCTAGTGAGCTAAGGGGAGGGAAATGGATACCCCTAATGCAATATATTCAAGAGATGCAGGTATCACCCAGGGGAGGTTCTGGTGACTTACTCTCTTTGGTAACACTGAAGGAGAGTCAAAAGATATGCTATAAAGGTTTTTGGTGGGGTGTGGTCAATGGAGCCCACTGCATTGGTATCTGAAAGAGGAGTAAGGAGGGGGTAGAGAACTGGGTGCCTTGAATATAGAGGTAGGACCATCTTCTATTGAGAGATAGTCAGATGGAGGACTTTAGTCTCAAGGCTAGAATGGAGTACCTTGGAGGACAAGAGAGGGATCTCTGATCAGAGGCCTGGCAGAGGGTCAGTATTGGTGAAGGATGGGACTGAACTAGCATCTGGTCATAGAATAAAGTAGTGGCAAGGTAGTTCCCACCCAAGTTCTGGATGGTGTGGTGGAGGTTTCTGAGGTAGAATGTGATACTGAACTTCAGGTTCAGGTACTTGGTAGAAGGAGGTACCTTTGATTGTACATAAGGAATGCTTTGATATCAGGCAGAAGGACAGGGTGGTATAGACCCCAGAATACTGGCTGGAGGAGTGTGAGAGCTTGGAGATTTTCCAGAAGAAGATTGGGTAGAGGTTGGGGGTGACTACTCTTATGCCAGGAGGAGGTGGGTGGTGGACAGTCTTGCAGTCATTTTGGTGGAAGGTGTGGATAATGAGTGGCTGACAGTTGGATGTGTGATAGCTATATGAGTTAGACTTACAGAACATTGATGGAGTGTCTTTGAGAAGGGCCCCAGGTTGGCAGTTGAGATAAGGGAGGCAAGGTAGGAGTGGTTGATGTTAGAGCTTCTGAATGGATAGTGGGTTGAGTTGGGGTCCAAGAGGGAGAGCCAGAAGGAGCTGGTGAGGAGGATTGTGGTAAAGAATAGAGGGAGAATTGAGGTGTCTAATAGAAAAGTATCCTGAGTAAGAGATAGGAGTGAGAGAGTCCTATGTAGGATAGGATAGGGGGGGATATGATGTAATATTATATTATAGATGAGAAATATAATAAAGGTACAGTCTAAGTGACTATAAAAAAAAAAAAAAAAAAAAAAAAAAAAAAAAAAAAAAAAAAAAAAAAAAAAAAAAAAAAAAAAGTAAAAATTAAAAGAAAAAAAAAAAAAAAAAAAAAAAGAGACTCAATGCTAAAAAGTACTACTTTAGAAAACAAAAATTCAAATTTTTTAGATTTATAGTTTCTAAAGAAGAAATTCACACAGATCTGAAGAAAATCAAAAAGATTAATAACTGGTCAATACTTAAGACTTTAAAGAAAACTTATCATTTCTGATATTAGTATTCTACTATAGAAGATTTATCAAGAACTTTGCCCAAATTATTACCTCAATTTGAACCTTTCTCAAGAAAGAAGTATTACATAAATAGATAGAACTATAAGAACTAGCCTTCAGAAAACTTAAGTACTATATGACTATAGTGTCAGTCCTTATATAACTTAATTTGTAAAAATCATTCATCTTATATATAGATGTCTTCAAAGATAGCCTTAGAGCAGTCTTAGTTTAAGAAGAATCTGACCAGTTGTACTATATAATAGCTTTTATAAGCTAAGCTATCAACTAGTAGTAAGTCAACTATGATAGTACTAAATTGAAATATCTTGCAGTTATATGAGTAGTTACTCTATTTAAGCACTATTTTATCAGAAAAAAATTCACTCTAATAACTGACCATACTATTCTTAAATAACTATTCACTATAAAAAACCTATCAGAATCCTTACCTACTAGATCTTTATCTTATAGAATTACAAAATCATCATCATCCATAAAGTAGAAAAAGCCCACAATAATATTAACATACTTTCTTATCAATCCTAATAATAAGAAGAGTGTATCAAGAAACTATACTCAAAGAAAGTTCCTATAACTATCAAAGTACAAGTAGACCTTATCTAACAAGAATACTAGAAAGTCCATCAAGGATAGACAAATATAGGAGAAAGTTATAAATAATATACTAATACTGATTTAACCTCAGAATATAAGTTAATAATATACTTAAGAAATATAATATCTGCTAAGAGTATTAAGAAAAGAAGAACTATTAAGTACTATTACAATTAATTGCACCACCAGTTCACATCTTTCAAAGATAGAGAGTAGATATTATTAGACCACTGTCAGTTATATTAAGAAGAAACAAATATATTTTAGTATTTATAAAATATCTAACCAAATTACCTAAAGCTTTTCCAATAGAAATTTCGGATGTCTTAACTATTATTAGTCTTCTCTATAGTCTCACACTCAGATATAGACTTTCAAAAGAACTTATCTTTGACTGAGATATAGAATTTATCTATAATATAATTATAAGTTATACTAGAATTCACAAGATCTACCTGAAATAAACTATATTATATTATTTTCAAACTAATAGTATAATAGAACAAATGAACCAGACTATTAAAATAGAACTTGTCCAAGTCAATTCTATCAATTGAGATCTCTGCTTATCTGAGTTACTATGGAAAATTCAAAACACTCCTACTAACTCTATCTAACTAATACCATTTAAAATAATATTTGCTAAGAAAACTAGAACTACTGATCATGAGAACCTTAGAGATCTCCTCAAAAAGACAGAATAATTATATAATCAAGCATAAGCTCAGATAATCAAGGTCCAAGAAAGATAAAAGAAGTTCTATAACTAAAAGCAGAAGGAGTAAAAGATCAAAAATAACAATCAAGTTCTTATTTGAAGAAGTATAATTAAATCCAACTTTACTGCAAAATTGCAGTTTAAATAAGAAGGACCTTATCTTGTTTATAATATTTAAGAAATCAGAATCTATATAAGAAGTATAAATAGATATACTCTGAGAACTCTAGTCTATATCAACTACCTTAAGATATATCTGTCTCCTATACAATAAGTCAGAGGATTGATCAGTATCTCCAGACTCTGATTCTTTGCTCCTTTCAGACCCTTCTAATCCTACTACTATAGTACTAAGAAGGTACTATGAAGCTTAAGAGAACATATCCAATAAGTTTAAATATATTTGAAAAACCTCACTATTACTCAATATTTATTGCAGATCTACTAACTAGAAGTCTATTATACAATTAGATAATAGTTATAAGACCTCTCTACACCTGACCATGCCTATGTCAAGAACTCTACTAGTCAAATCTGAGTTAATATCACTGGTGCACACAGACTGTATATAATATATATGAGAAATCTCTCAGCTCTCACTCAGGTCCAAATTGGTCTCACTGATATATAAGATATTATTTTCTAAAGAAGAAGAAGAACTCTAAGAATAGAGTAATTTAGATATAAAAGAAGATGATAAAACAGATATAAATATTAAGAATGCTTATAGATACTAGAATAATAACCAAAGAATAGTCTGAGGACAGACCATTCTTTAGTAAAGACTGATGTAATTAATATTATAATATAGCCAGATAATATACAAACTATTCAGTAGAGTTACTCTATATAGTTACTCCTATACTATCTATATAAATGACTAATATACCAAATTAAAATAAATCTATATATATTTATATATATATATATTATCAATATATAAGTATATTATTAGTATATATACTTCTACCTATATATCTTTCTAAATTAGCTCTACTGTATACTTTATAATAAGCTATATAGTAATCAGATAGTAATCACAACTATATAAAATATCTCAGAGATAAGAGTAAATAAACCTTAGTCTAAAAATCTGAAATCAAAAGTAAAAGACAAGTCTGCTCACTGTACTTTAAGAGATATGCCTACTGTAATGCACCTGGCTCAATAGAGGCTAATTATAAGGTTGGGGGGTTGATGTAGTTTGGCTTAAGCCCTCAGTTACTTTGTTAAAAAGCAACAAAATGTTCTAAGATTCCTGAGGTCCTTGTTGGTATTTAGTGGTATAATAGTCAATCTGGATACAACAGTAGTTCCTCTAGTGGTATGGCAGTCAATTTATGTAGATTTTCTTATTGAGATAGTTCTCTGGATATAGTGGTGATTTGTGTGTAAATAGGTTGCCTTCTTGGGTCAACTGGAAATTGGTAGAATTTCATATATATGTAGCACAAGTGGTTTCCTTCTTGAGTAATAGGTAATTTCTGTATAGTATGGCAGATTTCTTATATATGATGATCTAGCAATTTGGCAGTTTCCTTCTTGGGTGACAATCTCCAATTTCTGTATAGCAATCTCTATATAGTGTGGTGATTTCCAAAGGTATATGGTTTCTGGATAACAATCTCTATATAGTATGGTAGTTTCTTAAAATGGCAGCTTACTGGAAATTATACTGGTGGTGAGTTCTTCTAATTAGGCTCACTGGGAACAGATAAACAACTTGGTGGTAGATAACTCAGATAACTCAGATAACTCAGATGTTGCGGGAGGTGAATAATTCAATAACTCAGATAACTCAGATGCAGATTCTTAGCAAGTTATGTCAAGACTGGTTTTGTTTGCATAGGGTTATGTTGTAGACTGGCTCTACTGTGAAATTGCATCAGAAGACTGGCTTGTGGCAAGAATGGCAAGGTCTCTGGAATGTGGCAAATAACTTGAAAATGATGGACTTCAGGCTTATCTGGCAAGCAAATCAAAAATGGACTCATTTTTTATATTGGAAAGTGGACCAGAGTGGAAAAGGGGCAAAGCTCACAATCTCCTAGTAGTGGCTATAGAGCAGACATTTCTCCTAAGTATTGTAATCCTTTCTGGATCAAGTGACTTTTGGCAGATATATCTCTTGAAGTATAGTAGGCAGACTTGTCTTTTGCTTTGTGTAAGCGCACAACCCCCAAGCCACAGAAATCACATGTGACCTCTGAACAAATCTGGAAATCACCTGCAAGATCACGAAGCTGAGTCAAACAGAAGTCACAGTGCACAAAGCTGAGTCAATACCAAGTCACGGAACACAAGATTCACATAAAAGGAATCTTACCAATCCAGAACAAATGCATATATACCCAGCCCTGAGACACGTCGAAACAGAGAACCAAAACAAATAACAACCACAACTTCCAAAACACACAAACATGACTACCGAGATCTACAACTGCATCCGCACTGACATTTGGAATGCCATTGTCAACCGAGCCACACCCCCTCTGCCCCTCATGAATATCTACAGCCAAGCATCTCTCTACTTCGTGAAAGCCTGATGGAATGCCCTGAATATGCTTAACGAGGCCCACTGGATTGGACAAATCTCAAGCTACTACCAGATTGGCCGCCTCCTAGAAGACATGATTGAACACCACCATGACACAGACATTACCCAGATATCTCAACACCAGAAGCTCATTGCCTGCAAACACCGAGAACTCCTTTATGAGTACAGCACCTTTATTCCTCGCCTCTGAGTCACTACCAGCGAAATGGTTGCTACCCTGTCCTATGGCCAAATCGACGACATGATACAAGAACTCAACTACAAGTATCTTGAGTACGTTGAAACCACAGACAGAATCTTTCCACACCCCGATGATCACATCCTGCAAATGCCCCAAGTTGGATATGCCATGAAGGACATCTACAATATAATCAACTTCGACAAAGACGAAGTAGAAGACAATGATCCTTCCGACGCCGACATGACCTCAAGCCAAGGATCCCTTCCAACTCTGATCACACCACCAACTCTGCCGATGAACTTACAACAGTTCATAAACACATACGAGACTTATTGGGACAATGACCACTGGCATGAATACCAACCTGCATTCACCCCCGATTACTTCAACTACAATGAAGAGACCGGAGAATACAACCTGTACCTTCAGACAACCCTCGAGATTGAACCAACCACTCCACCACCCGAGTACGAGCGACATGAACCACAACTGCCAGCATACTACAACCCTGTGACTCATAGCACTGTAATCTACAGAAGGTACGCAGACAGTGAATCCGATGAAAACAAAGACGATGCACCACTTCTTCGCCCCCCAACACCTTATCCAGCATACGAGACAGATGATGCTATCCTGTGGGATGGAGATGAAGTTCCAATGTATTATTACCTCAGCCAAGAAGAAGAAGTAATCCGCGAACCACTCTTCTTAGATGACTACTTCATCAGAGATGATATCATCGATGGTGATGTCATCGAAGACTATCCAGACAGCGCCTAAACCTATAAATAGATTAGCAGTCATAGTATAGTTAGATTAGCTTTGTACGACGTGACTGTGAACTGACTCAGCAGTCAGATGATCTCTTGACATGTCAGATCACACTTGTACTACGTGACTGCATTCCGACTCAGCAAAGCACTTAGTGCTACATCCATACTTAGCATAGTCCAGATAGCCCCTCACTAGTATAAATACCCCCTCCCCCAGACCTC
Organism: Jimgerdemannia flammicorona; assembly: GCA_003990745.1. NCBI lineage: Eukaryota > Fungi > Mucoromycota > Endogonomycetes > Endogonales > Endogonaceae > Jimgerdemannia > Jimgerdemannia flammicorona. The sequence continues at coordinate 27,147 of RBNI01000179.1, read as the reverse complement.
AGAATCTCAGACCAGAACAATCCGAACACAACTCCTGAGCACTTCCCAACAATACCCTTCACACAACTACTCCTAGTATAGCAATATCATGAATAGCGAATAAATCTATTTAATAACCCACAAACCACTCTTAAGTAAATCCACTCCCTGTTAGGTCCTACTCCTAACCCTGTTACGAAATTTCCTAATTGGGTATTGTCTGCAGCGATACGCCAATTCAACTAAGCTGGCCTTAGTTTCTTGAACTTCCGGAAATACGGAAAATCCTGAACATCCAGAACTAGTCCGAAAAAGGACTTTGGTTGAGACGTCAACCCGATCTTGAAATCAATAAGCATAGAGGACGTACTCCATACGAAATTGATCTTGACCATAAGAAAAAACGGTCTTCCAGAATATTCAGAACTTCCAGAAAACCCTTCCAGAACTACATAACGGTTACCCTAAAAAGCAACCCTCTTACACTTTGTATTTCAGAACTGAGGTTTATTTACTCTTATCTCTGGAATATTTTATACAGTTATAGTTGCTACTGATTACTATGTTGCTAACTATAGATTACTAACTATGGCAAGTGTTCCTTGAGAGTATAGTATACCTTGAGAGTACAGTATACCTTGAGGGTATGGTGTACCTGGAGGGTACAGGTGAACATACTGTTTCTGGTATCTCTGGCTAAATATATAAGTTGGCACAGTAAAGCAGTCTTAGTTACTTAGTACACTATATATAGTATATGGCTAATTTATAATTTTGGCAGTACAATTCTATTGCTTGTCACATCAGCCCCTACTAAAGGATGCTCTATCCTTGGATAATTCTTTAGTCATCATTCCAATATATATAAGTATCTTCAGCATCAATACCTGAACCAGTATCTTCATTTGGATCAGAGTCACTCCACTCAACAGGTTCTTCTTCTTCCTCTGAGAATAGGATTTCAACATAGTTGATGATACTCCAGTAGGTAGTAGGGTTTATGTTTTGAATATTATTCAGAAGAAATTGTGCTCGTGTCAAGACTGGGATATTTTGTTTGTAGATTGTATATAATCTATCTATAGCAGTGGTATTTTTCCAGATAAGGCTAGTGGAGTTTCTGATGTAGGTCAGATCTGCTACTAGGAGGTTCTGCAACTGTTCTCCAATTGCATAGTAGGCCTGCAGCTGGTGAACTTGTAGTAAACATCTGGCCAAGGTAAGGTTCTCTTGATGGGTCTGGATTCACTGAAGGGGGTTTCTATTGGCTTATTGGAATTGTGAAAGAGAAACCAGAGGTGATTGGAATAAACTCAGAACAAGAGTCTGGAGGCACTGGTCAATTGTCTGATTCATGATGGGAGAGGTATATCTTAAGGCAGTTGATGTGTACTAGTGTCCTGAGGGTCTGTCCATCCATACTTCTTAAATAGATACTGGTTTCTCAGATATTGTATATAAGATAAGATCCTTTCCATTTGGGCTCCAATTTGGCAGCAAAATTCATTTCAATCTTGCTTCTCCAAACTAGTACTTGATCTCCAATTGATCCTTCTATTTCTGGTTATAGTACTTCTTTTGTCTTTCTTGGGCTTTGATAATCTGATCTTAGACTTGATTATATAACTGTTCTGCCTTCTTGAGGAGGTCTCTGAGATTCTCATGGTCAGCAGTTCTGGTTTTCTTAGCAAATATCATTTCGAATGGCTTTTGTTTGGTAGAGGCAGCAGGGATATTCTGAATCTCCCATAGGATCTCAGGTAAGCAAAGATCCTAATTGGTAGGATTGACTTAGGTAAGTCCTTTCTTGATGGTCTGGTTCATTCTTTCTGTCATACCATTGGTCTGAGGGTGGTATGATGTGGTCTGTTTGAGGTGGATCTTGTAAATTCAGGCATAACTTGTGATTATATTGTTGATGAATTCTGTGTCTTGGTCAGAGATGAGTTCTTCTGGGGGTCCATATCTGAGTGTGAGTCTATGGAGGAGGCCTACAATGGTTAGAACATCTGTAATTTCTATTCAGAAAGCCTTGGGCCACCTAGTCAGATATTTTACAAATATAAGGATATATTTATTTCTTCTTGGTATAACCGGTAGAGGTCCAATTATGTCTACTCTCCATCTCTAAAGGATGTTGTCTGGTAGTGCAATTGGTTGCAGTGGTGCTTGGTAATTCTTCCTTCCTTGGTACTTCTGGCAGGTATCACATTTCTTGAGTATGTCCTGAACTTATGTTCTGAGATTGGGCCAATGTTGGTATGTTGTTCACAACTTTTCTTCTATGTTTGCTTGTCCTTAGTGGACTTTCTGGTGCTCTTTTCGGATGAGATCTTCTTGTGCCTTGATCATCTGAGGAGCTTCCTTTAGGGTGTAGTTCCTTGGGACACCCTTCTTCTGGTTCATTGGGGCTGGTGGGAAAGTATATCAATATTGTTGTGAGCTTTCCCTGCTTTGTGGATGATGGTAATTTTGTAATCCTGAAGGATAAGGATCCAGCAGGCTAGGATTCCAGTAAGTTCCTTATAGTTGAATAGCTATTTGAGAACTATATGGTCTTTGATCAGAGTGAACCTTTTTCTAATGAGGTAATGCTTGAACAGAGTGACCACCTATATGACTGCAAGGTATTCCAGTTTGGTGCTACTATAGTTCATCTGCTGCTGATTGATAGCTCAGCTTGCATAAGCTATCACATGATGTTTTTGGTCAGGTCCTTCTTGGGCTAGAACTGCTCCTAGGCTATCTTTGGAAGTATCTGTATATAAGATGAATGGCTTCTGTAGATTGGGGCACACAAGGATTGGTGTTGTGGTCATGTAGTTCTTGAGTTCTTTAAAGGCTTTCTCTTGTGATTCTGTTCATTTGAATGGTACTTCTTTCTTGAGAAGAATTCAGATTGGGACAGCAATTTGGATGAAGTTCTTAATAAACCTTCTGTAGTAGGATACTAGCATCAGGAATGATAATGTTTCCTTTGGGGTCTTGGATACTGACCAGTTGTTGATCTTCTCAGTTTTCTTTGGGTCTGCATAGGTTCCTTCTTTCAAAACTATGAATCTAAGGAATTCAAGTTTCTGTTTCCTGAAATAATATTTCTTGACATTGAGTCTCAGGTGGTTCTTGTAGGTGAGCTTGAAGAATTCCTCCAGGTACTGCAGGTGTTCTTTGAAGTTTGTTGAATAGATATTGGAATCATCTATATATACAATCAGGCAGTAGTAGATCAAGGGGGTATAGACTGAATTTATCATCCTCTGAAAGATGGGGGGTATATTGCAAAGTCCAAAGGACATTCAGAGGTATTTAAACAATTTTCTTAGAGCAAGGAAGGCTGTCTTTTGAATGTCTTTTGGGTCCATGGAGATCTTGTGGAATTCTGCAAAAAGGTCTATACTGCTGAAGTATCTAGTATCTTATAACTGATCCAAAAGGTCATCAATTCTGAGCAAAGGATAGGCATCCTTTTCAGTGACTAAATTGAGTTTCCTGTAATCTATGCAGAGTCTCCATCCTCCTTTCTTTGATATAATAATTATAGGGCTGGCCCAGGGGCTAGTAGAGGGTCAGATGACTCCATTGTCTAAGAGTTCTTGAATGTGCTCCTTTTTGAATATTTTTAAGTGATAGGGTATTCTATAGGGTTTCTGCCAGATGGGTGTTGTATTTCCTGTATTTATACTATGGTAATATGATGGATTGTATGGCAGATTGCTATAATCTGTAGTAAAGATATCTTGATATTTGTTGAGAAGTTCTATCAGTTGTTGCTATTGCTGGGGTGTCAATTCTTCTCCAATGTTGGTGGAAGGCTTCACTGTCTCCTGGGTCGCAAAGGGGCCTTTCCTTTCTTCTGGGACTTTTTGCCATTTCCCAATAGATTTAGTTCATAAACTTACCTATAAGTTCGGTTGAGAAAAGGCACCAGATGTCCTATGATGGTTCCTTTCAGCAAGATGATGGTCTCCTAACTTTGGTTGGTTGCTTGGGAGTGTACTGGATTCATCTTGTTGGGGAATCTATATCTAGATACAGGATATCTTCATTGGGTTCAAAGAAAAGGTTTCTGGAGTCAGGTGGTACAAAGATTTCGAAGGTGGCCTGTTCTCCAGACTCCAGGATGAGATTCTTGTGCAGTTTAACTGGTTGGTGGTATACTTGCTAGGGATCATTCCTCTTGAGGTGATTGACTTGAAGGAGATGTACTTTCTTCTTGTCTGAACTTCTAAATCCTTTGGCTTGTCTTGTTCCTTCAGTCAGTTTGGAGACTTCCTATAGTTGTGGGGTCTTGACCTTCATGAAGACTGCTTGGGCATTCTTCTGTCCTCTAATGATTCAGTGTCATTCTGTACTACTATTGTGTAGAATAACCTTAATTTCACCTATATATCCTAGGTCAATGGTTCCTCCTTCTATAGTTATTCCTTGTCTGGCAAGTCCAGATCTTGAGGTCAGTTAGATGTAAGCTTCTTGGGGTGACTGCATGGCTAGTCTAGTTCTGATCATGAATGTTTTTCCAGACTTGATGGATTCATCCTCCAGACTATGAAGATCATATCCTACAACCTCTGGGTGGGCTTTGGTTGAGGGTTTGGCCTTGGGATACAGCAGGGCATACTGGGCAATATCCTTGCTGAGTTCAGGCTGATCTAGGGCTGAAGCTCCACTAGTAGAGAGCCCCCAAGCTCTGAGGTTGAGGTGTGGCCATCTGGCTCCAGTAGAGGGGTCTCAGAGATAGTTAATTCCTCTTCTTCCTGTTGGGTCTAGGGCTTCCATGAAGTTGGTGACATCTTCTACCCATCCTTGGTAGATTGCATGTCTGATAAGAGCTAGGATATCTTCTCCTAAATCATAGATCTTAAGGGTCCTTCTTTCTGGCTTCTTGGTCTGGCTTTTTCCAATCTGGCCTCTGTTGTTTCCTCTTTTCGAGGTATGGATCACAACATCATGACTGAGGTGAATCTTCTGATATCTGCAGTCTCAGCAGTCTGGGTGTCTTCCATGGTTACAATATCTCATTGCTCAGAAATGATGCTCCTGATTATTGATCTCTTGTTGAATTGAGAATTGGTATCCATCTTGATCATAAGTTGGGGGAAGAGTAGACAAGAGATACACTTCTGTTCTGGTGAAGAGACCTTGTCCTCTGAATCAGCTTTACAACTTGGTGGTAACTTCTTAGAAGGTAGTTGACTGTGCAACTGTATTTGGGAGTTCTGGTCTCTATCTCTCTTACTGGTCAAGTAGGTAGCCCTGATAGCAGTAGTCTTGGGGAGAGTGGAAGACCATTTGGTGTGGACATTTTCCCAGCTGAAAAGCCCTTTCTTGGTGAGTTTCTTTCTTGGGAATAATGGTGATTAAGCTGGATCCTTCTTCTATATTCCAAGGGTCATTATCTTCAGGTGGTATTCAGTGAGGGTTATCTCAGGGAATGAGTTCAGGGACCTCTTCTTCTTCAGGTGCTTCTTGTTCAGGGACTTCTTGGTCAGAAACTTCTTCTTCCTCAAATGATTCTTGGTCCCAAATTGCTTGTACTTCTGCAGCTTCAGCTGCAGGTGTCTCCAGAACATGTCTGCATTTCTTCTTCCTTCTGCACTCAGGGCAGACTGTGTCAGGCGAATTCCTTGTCCCAATGATCTTGGAGAAGTGCTTGGGGCACTTGTGTCTCTTGAGACAGGTAGGGCATCCTTTGATTTCTCCTGCAATGGCTCCAATTGTAATGGAGATAGTATTCTTGGCCCATACATTGTCCTCTGGCCTGTCATCTATGAGGTTGATCTGGAAATTGAGTCTGGGATCATTTCCATCTTTGGATTCTTCTTCTTCTTCTGTAGTAGATTCTTCACTGCTGGTATATTCTTCCTAGATAGTAACCTTCTTATTCTTTTTTGATTATTCATAGCTAGTCACCTTAACTCTGTACTTCTTGCCTCAGTAGTCAAACTTGAGTACTTGTTGTCCAATATCAACAACTGCATTCATCTTCTTCATCCAGTTGGTACCAAGAATCATATCATAGATGATAGCTTTAGTGACAATAGCTTTTAGGATAGAGAACTAAATGTGTCCCAGGGAGATAGTAATGTTTCATACTTCTCCAAGGGGTTGAGTTCAGGCTCTATCTGCTACTATGATGCTGAGGTTGGATGGTCCATCAATGGGCCATTAGAGGGTATCCAGGAATTGCTTGGCAATGATACAGACAGCTACTCCTGTGTCTATAAGGATTTTCACCTTTTGTCCTCCAATATCTCCATGCAGATTGATACTGACATTTCTTTCTACAGCTTGGATAGAAATGGAAGCTGGCTCTTATTGCAGGATCAGAACTCAGCCAGTGCTGGACCTGGTGGTCCTCAGTAATTTGTTTTGAACTCCAGCTGATGTCAGTTACAGAAACTGCAGAAGGGGGACCTCTATCTTGGCTTCTTGAAACTTCTGCCAGGCTTCATTGTAGATGTCTCTAGGCAGGTCTTTGGGGTGTACTTCTTCTTGGGTTTTGGGGCAGAAGGTTTCTGTTCTTCTTGTTCCATCTCTTCATTCTCTGGTGGTAACTCATTTGTCATAGGAACAAAAGGTGAGAGAGTTCAGGGAGATGTTTCTACTTGCTCCTCTTCATGCTCTTCATCTTCTTCCTGGATAATTCTTCTGCTGATATTCCTTGATGGCCTTCCTATGGGTCTCTTCCTCTTCTCTGCTGGGTAGACTGTTTTTCAGGTGGTAACCTTGGTAGGATATAAGTCTAGATCACTGTAGTCTTCACTATTGCTTACTTCCTCGAAATCTTCAACAGGATGGACTTCAGTCTTCTTGTACTGAGTGTCATTTCTTTGGTTTGGTGGTTCTGAGTCCCTTTGGTCACTTCTTTTGTTGTCACATTTAGTGGTATAGTGTCCAAATTGTCCACAGTGAGAGCATTGGACTTGGGCTCTGTCTCAGACAGGATTACTTCTTTCCTCTTGCTGATAGCTCCTGTTATCTCTGGGTGGATAACCTTAGCTTCTTTGTGGGGGGTATCCTCTGTTATCTTGGTAGCTCCAATTTTCACATGTGGTAAGTTTTTCAATCTGTCTAACCAGTTAGTCCAACTTGGAGCTGCAGTCTTAAATTTTGCTCCTGTCCTTCTTTCTTTCTTTGGCTGGCCTTCTTTCTTCAGATCTCTCTTGTCCTTGGATGAGTCCTTGTAGAGCTTTGACCAGGATGTCTTCCTTATCATCCTTCTTGTCATGATTACTCCAGGTAGTTCCTTGTCTGACATCAAAGAATTCTTGGGCTGCATCTACTTGCTCTTTGGACCTTCTGATGCCTAGGGTGCAGACATACTGGGCAATGTTCAGGGGAATTCCATTCATAAAGATCATTAGACCTATGATGTCCTGGTTGGTGGTATTGAAGCCAGCAGCATGCATTCTCTTCTGAATTCTTGTGAAGAAAGCTTTAGGTGATTCTCCAAGATTCATCTTCATCCCTATGATGGATTCTTGAGCCTTGTAGTAGGTTTTATTTCCTATATACTTTTTAATGAGCCAGTGGTCCATGGCTACATATTCTAGCTCATAAGATGCTGCTGCTTATATCTGTCTTGCCAGTTCTTAATTTGGGTCATTTACTGTTCAGTGGAAAATTCCTCTGGCTGGTTCTCTGAGCTGGGTCTTGTAGATGGTGATTTTTCTTTCATCTGAGAGATTTCTCAGGGCTGTGATTCCTTCAATTCCATCAAGGAATTCTCTGGGGTCTTTCTCTGAATATTCTGCAAAGGTTGGCAGTGAAGTGGCCATTTTATCATCACTTTTGTCTGATTCTGGTTCTGGTCTGGATTCTGATTCAAATTCACTTTCTAAACTATTACTAGAGATAGGAGTGCTTGGATATCTTGAGGATGGAGTTCTGGACCTTGGACAAAGTAGAATGAGTCTAGATATTCTTATAGGAGCTACTTCCAATTCTGCAAGGGCTGGTGGTAAAGGTTCTATTAGTGAGATTGGTGGGACTAGTATGGGGTATCTGGCTGTAAGATCTCGGGCTTGTGTAATGAGATCTTCTAGTTCTTGTTCAAGTTCTTCAAAATCTCCAACAGAGTCACCTATATTGTCTGGTTGATCTGGTTGGGGATTTCGGGCTGTACTAGCTTCTGGTTCTGATTGGGATCCTTCTGATACTGGGTAGTTGGCAAGTCTTGATGTGATTACTTCTCTTCCTGTCCAGATGCTGGTGATAACTAGTTCTCCTGTTATGGCAGAGATTGGTGTTGTATCAAATATATCCAGTTTGACTGTAGATTCTTGTGAGCTGAAAAGTTACATTGATTTGAAATCTTCTCAGTTGAGCCCTCAAATATAATATGCCTGACTCAATGGAGGCAAATTACAAGATTGGGGGTTGATATAGTTTGGCTTGAGCTCTCAGTTACTTTGTCAAAAAGCAATAAAATGTTCTAAGACTCCTGAGGTCATTATTGGTATTTAGTAGTATAATAGTCAATCTGGATACAATGGTGTAGTTTCTCTGGTCATGCAGCAGTTGATTTATACAGATTTCCTTATTGGGATAGTTCTCTAGGTATAGCAGTAATTTGTATGTAAATGGGTTTCCTTCTTGGATTAACTGAGAATTTGTAGAATTTCATATATAGCATAAGCAGTTTTCTTCTTGAGTGATAGGCAATTTCTGTGTAGTCCAGCAGATTCCTTATGCATGATGATCTGGCAATTTGGCAGTTTCCTTTTTGAGTGATGATCTTAAATTTCTACATGGCAATCTCTATGTAGTATGGTGATTTCCAAAAGTATGTGGTTTCTGGGTAATGATCTTTATGTAGCATGGCAGTTTCTTAAAATAGTGACTTACTAGAAATTATACTGGTGGTGGGTTCTTCTAATCAGGCTCACTGAGAACAGACAAACAACTTGGCAGTGGATAACTTGGATAACTCAGATAACTGGGATGTCACGGGAGGTAAATAATTCAATAACTCAGATAACTTAGATGTAGATTCTTGACAAGTTACATCAAGACTGACTTCATTTGCATGGGGTTACATTATAGACTGGCTCTACTGTAAAGTTGCATCAGAAGACTGACTTGTGATAAGAATGGCAGACTCTCTGGAATATGGCGAATAACTTAAAAACAGTGGACTTCAGGCTTATCTGACAAGCAAACCAAAAATAGACTCATTCTTTGTATTAGAAAGTAGACCAGAGTGGGAAAGGGGCAAAGCTTACAATCTCTTAGTAGTGGCTATAGAGCAGGCATTTCTCCTAAGTGTTGTAATTCTTCCTAGATCAAGTGGCTTTTGGTAGGTATATCTTGTTGTGGAATATGGATTTTTGGAGAGAGCAGCGAACTGTTTATTGCTAATTCTTACGTGCTTTTACGCATCGCAATTAGTGACGTTTACATGATGACATAGTCAAGGAAGGCTGCGCTACCATATGTCGAGTTGTAACCTACATATTTCAATACTCCCGCTCAACGAGATATGTAAAATTCCCAAACTGCAATACTAAGCTATAACCACTGCAAATCTCGCTGTAGTGTTCAGACCGCTATCTAGAAACCGAAAAACATTTGAATTGCCTGCTTAAAGATCAAAAAATAGGTTGAAAAATAGAGATGTGAACATTCATAGATGAGCAATATTGGTAGAAATCTACAATGTAGTGATAGGGAAAAGAAATGCATTGAATATGAAATAGATTTCGAAATTGATCTGCCGAAATACTTCAGTATAGCTCACTATTATTGCTGTTTTTTTTTTTTATTGCTGGCATATAGTTTTCGCTACCGTAACTCCCATTTCCTTTACGCATAAGTCAAACTTTGCCTTTGAAAGGGCTTTAGTCAATGAATCCGCCATCATATATTCTGTTGGGATGTATTCAAGGTATATAGTGCCGTTTTCCATGCATTCACATATGAAATGATGCTGTATGTCAATGTGTTTCGTTCTGGCATGATGTATAGGGTTCTTCACCAAAGCAATCATTGATTGGTTATCTTGCTGGAGTAGCGTAGAGTGCCATTGCTCGTATCCCAGCTCCTTTAACAGTTCTCGACACCAGATAGCCTCCTTTGTTGCCATTGACAACGCTTGATATTCCGCTTGCATAGAGGATGTTGCCACTAAAGATTGCTTATGCGTTTGCCATGAAATGGCTCTGTTGTTTACTTTAAAGATGTATCCAGTCATAGACCTTCTGTCATCTAAGTCGCCAGCCCAATCGGCATCACAAGAACCGAATAGGCATATAGTACTCCCGCTTTGCCCATTATCACCGCCCAAACTGAGCGTATAGTCCATGGTTCCTTTGATGTATCTGAAAATTCGCTTGATTGCCGTCCAATGTCTATTGTCATAGCATGAAGAATACTGCGCTGCTTTGTTTACCGCAAAAGAGATATCAGGTCTCATCCCTTGCATAAGATATATGAGGGATCCCACGGCTTGTCGATAGGGGATGTCGTTTCCCTCGGGCGTAGTGTCAGACTTCTTTAGTTTCACAAATGTTTCCATAGGTGTCCTGACTGGTTTGCATTCACTCATCTTGAATCGCTCAAGAATATTTCGAATGTATGTGGCTTGCGTTAGGTGTATAGCACACTCGCGCCTGTTACATATAATCGATATTCCAAGGAGATAGGACGCTTCGCCTAAGTCCGTCATTTTGAATTCCTGGCGTAGTGTAGCCTTTACGTCGTTGATTTCACTTGCCGTTCCGACTAAAATAATATCGTCAACCCAAATTCCCAGGTATACCGTTCCTGAGGATGTATGTCAGGTGTATATGCATGGATCGGCTTCACAACGCTTGAATCCATTGTCTAGGAGATATCCATCGATCTTTTGATTCCACAACCTCACTGCTTGCTTGATTCCATAGAGCCCTTTGCGTAATTTACATATGAGCTCATTTCCATCATTGTCGTATAGTTCGTATCCTTGTGGTTGTCGTACGTATAACTCTGTGTCTATGTCACTGTTCAAGAATGCTGTCTTTACGTCCATTTGGTGTATTTCATAGTTGTACTTGGCTCCGATTGCAAGAAGTATTCTAAGCGAAGTCAACTAAATACCAGGGAAAATGTCTCATCGTAGTCTACGCTATAGCCTTGCGAGTACCCCTTTGCTACAAATCGAGCCTTATACTGTTCTATGTTGCCATTAGCCTTACACTTGATCTTGTAGACCCACTTCGATCCTATAGTTTGTCACTCTGCTGGAAGGCTTACTAGATCCCAAGTATTGTTTTCGATGAGTGAACTGTACTCCTCGTCCATAGCCTTTCTCCACTCCTTCTTATCATTTGAGTGAATGGCTTCGTCATAATGTGCTGGCTCACCAGTCATTGCTATGTAAGCGCATTCACAGGCATAGTTCACGTGATGTTGTTTATGACAAGATGACTTGAGTGGGTTCCAGTAATTTCCCAGATCCACTTGGATTTCGTTATCCATCCCAGATTTGTACTTCTTCTTACCATTCAGAAAGGTATCCTCTTTGTCATCCTCGTCCGTAATTTCCGTTATCCTTGGTTCTTGCAACTTCATTTCCGTTTGAATGGGTTGTGTTTTCACTGGCATAGGTCCCAAGGATGTCTTTGGCGTAGTCTTCGGTGACGTTCTGGGTGTAGATATTGTTCCGCTAGCCTTTGCAGTTGGTGTAGATGTCGCTGGCTGTACCGTCAAATTCACCATCGGATTTGAGATAGGAATTTCCACGTAGATTTCCTGCTTAGTCTCTTTGAACTGTACATTGTGTGAAATGATCATACGTCATTTCTGCGGGTTCCAAAGTCTGTATCCCACTCCATCGTATCCAAGGAATATATGCTTATCTGCCTTAGGTTCGAACTTGCCTCGGTTGCCACCTTTGTCCAGAACGTATGCCTTGCTTCTGAATATGTGTAAGTGTGAAATGTCAGACTTGGATCCACTCCATAATTCCTCAGAGGTAAGATTGCTGTCGTTCCTGGATTGCTTGCCAGGATCCTTGCTTAGAGCTCAAGAGAAACAACGATTTCGAATATATGCCGCTGTATTCACCGCTTCCGCCCAAAAGGACTTCGGTAAGCTAGCCGTATTCATCATCATTCTAGCCATTTCTACTACCGTTCGATTGAATTGTTCCACCATGCCATTTTGCTGAGGTGTATAAGGGGCTGTCGTAGAGTGCTGTATACCGTTCTTCTTCAAGAAGTGTCTGAAACCTTTGTTGACGTATTCTTTTCCATTATCTGAGTGTAGGGTTCGTATTCTACGTCCTGTCTCATTCTCCACGGCTGCCTTGAATTCCTGGAATTTGTCGAATACCTTATTTTTCCCCGCAATGAGATATACGTGGACTTTGTGTGTATAATCATCAATGAATGTAATAAAATACTTCTTCCCAGAGTGTGATGCCGTTCGCATGGGGCCACAAATATCCATATGAATCAAATTGAGAATACCAGCCACTTGCTTCGTTCATTCCTGAAAAGGTTGCTGGGAAGCCTTGTTTGCCGCGCATCCATCGCAAAAGAAATCCGGTGGTGTATAGTCTGGTAAACCATACACGGACTTGCTCCTTACCATCTGTTCAAGACTTATTTTACTGATATGTCCTAAGCGTTCATGCATTATATGCCAGAAATCCTCTCCTGTCGTAGTTGCAGAATATGCAGATGTAGCGCCACTCGGTGTACCGTTGATTGCATATAGATTCCCCTTTTTCGATGCGTACATTAACTCATTATTATTCTTCAGATTGATTACCGTTACACTGTTCAGGCATATATTTACTCCTCTGTCCCCACGAGCCATCATCCGGCCTATCGAGAAGAGGTTCTTGCCTATATCTGGAATGTATAGTATGTCCACGAAGGTGCCTAAAGGTTCATCAATGTTTCCATGTAGATGTATGCCTATGTTGCCTTTCCCTTGAGCGTAAATGATGTTATTGTCACCTAGCTTGATAGGTATGGGATGCTCGAACTTCTCGTACGTAGAGAACCACTCCCGGTGAGCCATCATATGCTGTATTGCGCCCGAATCCATAAGCCAGACCTCTTCGCTGCATGCATAAGCGCTGTTCGGTGTATAGCTTATATTTGTGCTGGCACCAATGTTGACGTCACCATTTTTCGCTGTCTGAAAAGTGTTTTATTGACCAGGATTTGTAGATGTCGAACTACTGGTGGTTGGTTCCGAATTTCCTCCTATTTCAATGGTTTCTGCATATGGATAGGTCGCTGCTTCTGCGAAGAATAGACCTCCGCCATCGCTGTTTTCATTGTTGGCATCCACCGTGTTTGCCTGCCATTGTTCTTGCTGTTGGCCACCCTTTTCCTTCTTCTTGCAGTTGCAGTCCTGCTCACAATGTCTATGCTTATTACAGTAAAAGTATTTACCGTCGAATTTCTTGCATTGCTGGCCTCGACCTTTGTTCGGCTTGCCTTTGTCTCATCCACGTGCTCCACCGTAGAATGCTTTCTCGTCGTATTCCTCGTTGGCGTTGTTGCTACCTAGCCTCATTTCCTCATTTAAAAGGCTTGTGACGACGTGCTTATAATCTGATAATCTGCCGGATTCCCTCATAGCAGCGACAATCATGTTGTATGCTTCGGGAAGGCCTCGTATAAGAGCCAGGACCTTGTCTTCATCCTTGATGGTGTCCGCCAGTGTAGATGTAAGGGAATTCACTTGATTTGCCAGCTCGTTGACTCAATTGGTGTAGTCCCGGATGCTCTCCTTGGACTTAATTCGAAGATTGAATAGTTGTGCCTTTAAGTGGAATCTGTTTGACATAGATGCCTATTGATGGTGATTGCGTAAAATCTCCCAGGCTTCATTCGCCATCATAGCATTGATTACCAGCTTCATTTGCGCGTTCAAAAAGATGAACATAATCTCCCTTAGTGCTTTGCGATCTTTTGCAGTATCATATATTGTTACTTGCACCTGTGGCTTCCAGTAGTCCTCCAAACTGCATTCTTCAAGGAGATTCTTCATATGATATGCCCATATGGCATAGTCCTTACCGTCAAAGACAGGAATCGTCCTCTTTACTGTTGATGTTGGTGCCACTGCCAGAATATTCGTCATCATGGAAGCAAAACCCGTTCTGGCTATGTTTGTATTACCAGGACTTGGCGGCATGCTGCTAGCACTGCTTGAACTAGTAGCCATTGTATAGCATATGTGTAAGAGGGTGTATTAGCTGCTAACTGGGGCTCATAACCTGTTGTGGAATGTGGATTTTTGGAGAGAGCAGCGAACTGTTTATTGCTAATTCTTACATGCTTTTACACATCGCAATTAGTGACGTTTACATGATGATGTAGTCAAGGAAGGCTGCACCACCATATATCGAGTTGTAACTTATATATTTCAATATATCTCTTAAAGTATTAGGTATTTCGGAACTGAGGTTTATTCACTCTTGTCTCTGGGGTATTTATACAATTGTGGTTGCTACTGGTTACTATATTGATAACTATAGATTGCTAACTATGGCAAGTATTCCTTGAGGGTACAGTATACCTTAAGGGTACAGTATACCTTGAGAGTATGGTGTATCTGGAGGGTATAGGTAAACATACTATTTCTGATATCTCTGGCTAAATATATAAGTTGGTACAGTAAAGTAGTCTTGATTGCTTAGTGTACTAGATATAGTATGTAGCTAATTTATGATTTCAGCAATACAATTCTGTTGCTCATCACACTATCAAAAGCTACTTAATCTAGAAAGTAAGAGACAAAGGTGGGATCTTGAGAGAGTCTGATCAGGATTGTCCTTGAGAATGGGATTCCAGAACTCTCCTATCTCATCACTTTTGAGAGTAATGGTAGATTGGACTTCTGTAGCCACTATGGCCTCCAGTGCATCTATATAGCAGGCTGATAATTTCTTAAAGTCTGAGAATCTAGTATACTCCAAGTTGGAGATTGACCAAGATATATACCGGAAGACCTGATGGATCTTTTTAGCTACTCTCAATTTGTATGTATTGTAACAATGACCCCAGAATGATGACATCAGTACAGGAGACAGCCTTTCCTTACAAGCTACCAGATCGGAGTACAAGAAGATCATATGGCATATGAGATGAGCAATGATGACCAACTGTGAGTCATTGTGACTACAGTTCAGATATCTTGAGGAATATAAAAGAAGGATCAAGGAACTGCAGTAGCAGCAACCAACAAGACTCACCAATTTCAAAATAGCTCAATGACTTACCACAAATGAAATGTACACTGCTCACCAAACCTCAAGGTCAAGAAACCACCAAGGCATCTCAGTCGAAGAAAGGATGTTCCAAGACATCAGAAGAGCCATGAGGACCTGCTCAAGAAGGACTTCTAGTGTCAACCTAAGTACTGGTGACCCTTATCATTATATTCTCTACTGCTGCAAAATGGAAACAAGGATCACCATTACCACTGAATGCTTCTAAATATAGCAGGAGTATGAAATAGAAAACCTTCTCTGCCAGGAGTTCCCACAGACCAGTCCCCAAGAGTTACAAGATGCCACTCTCATAGACATATATGTATGAAGCAAGGATAGCTAAGAAGATCTATCAGATCTTAAGGCATGTACCATGATTGATCTCCAACTTAGAGTATGTTAGAGTCTCAGATTTCAGAGACCTGTCATCCCACCATATCAATGTACTAGAAACCAGGGTAGCTACAGAAGCCTGGTCCACTATCACTCTCAATAGTGATGAAGTAGAAGACTTCAAGCATCCTATCCTTCAGGACAATCCAGACCAATTCTTGCAAGAATTGATCTCAGTATTCCAAGGCCCAAGCATCCAGATTAGACCTCCCCAAGACCCCATATTTGTCCCCTATTTTATGGAAGAGAATCTCATAGACTGGAGAGCCCCAGACCTCCTTTCTACTGCCACTGAACATGATGACATCATCGGCAATGACATTATCCCATGTGACATTGAAGTATGCAAAATGTGTGATGACAATGAATTTGCAGATCTTATCTCCTTCAGTGATGATAAGGATAAAGTCCCTATGGTCTTGAACATTCTGCTCTAAAGTTCTTTGGTTACACTGAGTTATGCCAGCACCAGCATTCTGATGTAACACTGAGTTATTCCAGCACTGGCATTCTGATGTAATACTGAATTATTCTAGCACCATTTTTCTGTACTACTGAAATTATACTAGTATCCTGAACCTGTACAACCATCAGTGCTGACCCTGGAACTTAGTAGTTTTTCCTGTCCTGGCATTTTATTTTAGTTATTGGAATTTATATTTAGCTTTATATCTTAGCAACCATTGAATTATATTTTGTATAAATACTCCTTTTATTTCCTCTGAAATAAAGTCAGTCAAGTTCACTTATACACACTTCCTTGCAAGCAATCTAAGAGATAACAAGACAGTTAAAGATAAGAAGTTTGAGGACTATAAGACCTTGGGAAGGCACTCCAATAAGAACTTGCTTATAATAAACTTGAGTTAGTCTAAGAGATATACCTTGAAGAGAATCTGATGTATTTGAAGGACTCAGCAATCACTATGTGACAACTTGGTGCCCATTGACTGGTAATTCAAGATGAATCCCTCACTTTCAAGCTGAAAAATGAACAACCTCCACAACAACTACTCCGACTACAAGAGTCACCTCTGCAAAAATCCACAATAAGATAGAAATACATCCCCCTACATTCTATGGATATACTACTGAAGAGTCAACCCTGACCTTTATTGAAGACTTTGAACAATTTACTGCTGTATGAGCTCTTGGTATTGATGCACAATTGGCCCTTCTTCCAGTCAGCCTCAGAGGACCTGTCAGAGATAAGTTCAATGCAGCCACTATTGCTAATAATAGTACAGCCAAACTTGCCAACATGAAGGCCTTCCTCAGAACAATATACAATACTGAAGAGATCAAGCAGGCTCTCAAGGATCAACTCAATACTATTTGCCAGAGACTCAGTGAAGATCCCAACTCATTCTATACTCGAATCTGCCACCAGATTGTCCTGGCTGGCTATGATGATGCCCTCAAGGAACAAATAGCAGATTCAAAGGAGTTCATCCTGAAATTGCTCTAGCAATCTGGTCTACCCCAGCTGCACTGACCCTTGATCAGAAAGTAGTCTTTGCATAGAGATATAAGACTGCCAGACACTCTGCCAAACACTCAATAGAGAAAATAACTGGTATCAAGATGGAGCCATCAAAACCAACTAGTATCATACCTACCACAGTTGTAAACAGACAACCATCCCCACCTACCCCCAAGACAGCCAAAGCTGACCCATTGGAGGAACTCACCAAGTATTCGCCAAGATGACTGCATACCTTGGTGATATTATTAGAGAAGTCTGAAGTGCCAACAGGAGACCAGTGCAGAGATTTGCAGCTGCTACAGAAGAATGTAATATCACATGCTTCAGATGTGGAGAAGAAGGCCACTATGCAAAGAATTGCATGACCGAAACAAGATGCAAAGTCCAACCAAGTAATGCTAGCAGAACCAGAGAACAAACTAATGCAGTAGTCATTGAGGAGATTGGTGATACTGATGATGAAGAATACTATGAGGAGCTTGAATTCTACCCTACTACTGAAGGTACCAGAACTCAGTCCAAGCCCTATGACAAGAAGAGCAACAGCAAGCCAGTTGGAAGACCAAAGAAGACTCCAGCTGTAACTATTCAAAGCAAGACTCAATCCAAGGAGATTGATCAAGACATAGAGTTAGATGAAGCTGCCTACCAAATCATTGAAGGTACTACTCCAGTCTCAGGAGAAAGTGAAAGCAAGAAGAAACAGTAGTTACATAAGAGCAAGATCCACCAGTATGATATCTACAAGGACTTCAAGAAACAGAAGGTCAATGCTACTTTTGGACAGCTAGCTGAAGTCCCTGCCTTCAGACAGCAGTTGAGAGTAGAACTTGCAACTACTGCCAAGAATCAAGAGTACAAGATTGTAGAAGCTCACAATGCACAGGAAGAATCTGAAAACTCAGATGAAGAATCTGAAGACCAGTACAAGACATCAGCCTATACTCTATGTCAGATCAAAGACTGTATCTTTGATGCCATCATTGATATCAGTGCTGGAGGATACCTTATGAGCAAGAAGACAATTGACCACCTAGGCTGGGATATTGAAGAGTCCACCAAGATGGTCTATGTTACAGCAGATAGTATATGAGCTACTCCCCTTGGTAAAATCTGAGAAGTCCCCATCAAGATAGGAGGAGCTACCATCCCAGTAGATGTGATTGTTACAAGTGCTACTAACTATGACATCCTCATTGGCAACCAATGGCTTTACAAGGCCAAGGCCATCATTGACCTCAATGCCCAGAAGATACAGATTAACTATAGAGGAAGAAAGGTATAAGTCTCTATCAATGTCCACAAAGGAGTCTTACCAGACATGGAGGAAGGAGATGAAGAGGACACAGAGGTCTTCATATACTTAGTAAATAAGAACAAGAACAAGAACAAGACACCCAAGCTCACAGATGAGCAGTGGTACAACAAGATCATCAGTGGCTATGCCTCTCAAGAAAGATGCCCCCATGATACTAAGATGTACTGCTCTGAACACCTGAATGACTGCTGGTCCTGTATCAGTGAAGTCAGGAAAATCCGCCAATAGAAATATGAGCAAGAAGCTGCCAAAGCAAAAAGGAAAGCTGAAGAAGATGACCAGCCCCCAGAGCTTCAAGCTGACAGTGATGATGAGGAGAAACAAGAACCAAATATCACCCTCAAGGTCAAGAAGTTCTACCCTGAAGCTAAGATCCTTGAATACAAGACTAAAGGAGCCATAGGAATGGACCTTGCCAGCATTCAAGATGCTACCCTCAAACCACAGACCACTACCCTACTTGGCACTGGAATTGGAGTCAAGCTGCCAGAGAACCATGCCAGAATTATCAAGACCAGGAGCAGTCTGGCCAAAAGCAAAATCTCAGTTGAAGGAGGAGTAATTGACCTTGATTATACTAGTGAGATCTTCCTCATAGTCAGGAATCACAACCCCACTACCCCATTCGAAGTCAAGAAGCATAACAGGATTGGCCAGATGCTGATCCACGAAATCAAGAAATCCAAGATTGCTGAAGCCATTGAACTCATCAAGACCAAGAGAGGAGAACAAGGCTTTGGATCTACTGGAAGAGGAGCCTATACTACCACCAAGATTACTGAACTTGAGCATAAAAAAGATAAAGACCAGAATAAGCACACATATACTATTGGAGAAAACTTTCCTCTAGAAGAACAACTTCTCAAGGTTCCATACCAGAATGAAGGAGTACTTGATACAGACTTCAGAGATATCTACAATTAAGAATCCAAGTACTACCATGAAGTTGACACTGGTGATACCAAGCCTATCTACCAGAAAGCCAGACCCATACCACCTGCCTACAGAGAATGGCTGTGAGCAGAACTCAAGGAAATAGAAGAAGCTAGAATCATCAAGCAAGCTATCAGTCCCTGGGCTTCACCCATTGTCCTTGTCTCAAAGAAAGGATGCAAGCCTGGAGAGTTTGTGCCAAGACTCTGCATTGACTACAGGAAGCTCAATGCCATTACTAAGAAGGATAGGCAGCTCTTGCCAAATATTCAAGAAATCCTTACCATCTTTGAAAGCAAAGCCAAATACAACACCACCTTGGATCTGTTCTCAGGCTTTCATCAGATTGGTCTCACTTAAGATGCCAGTGAGAAATCAGCCTTCATCACACCTGATGTCACCTATATCTACCTGTGAATGCCATTTGGAATATACAATGCCCTAGTAAGTTTCCAGTGAATGATGAATAGAGTCTTCAACAATGAGATTGGAAAATGGCTCTTTATCTATGTTGATGATGTGATTATCTTCAGCAACACTACACAGAAATATATCAATCACATACAGCTAGCCCACAAGAAGCTCAAGGAGTATGGCCTTTACAACAAGCCCAAGAAGTACAAGTTTGTTGCTCAAGAAATCACCTACCTAGGACACCTCATCAACCAGACTGAAATCCACACAGACCCTATGAAGATTGAGGCTGTTACAGCCTACCCAAGACCTAGAATGACCACAGAAGTCTACGCCTTCCTTGGACTGGCCAGCTACTATAGAAGATTCATCAAAGGATACTCCAATATTACAGAACCTATCTATGAGCTACTGAAGAAGGAAACCAAATTCGAATGGACCAAGGAATGCCAAGAAACCTTCAATGAACTCAAGACCAGGTTGACCCAAGTACCTATCCTCAGAAGACCAGATTGGAACCTAGAATTCATCCTGCAGACAGATGCGAGTGCTATAGGACTTAGAGCAGTCCTAGCTCAGAAGAAAGATGGATATAAATATGTCATCTCCTATGCAAGCCAAGGTACCCACAGAGCAGAACAGAACTATGAGTCATTCAAGCTCAAATACTTAGCAGTAGTTTGGGCAGTAGACAAGTTCCACTACTACCTAGCTGAAAAACACTTCACTATTCAAACAGACCATTCTGCTCTTGCCTGACTATTCCACACTCTGAACCCCAAAAGAATATATACCAGATAGATCTACAGGCTGCAAGAGTATAACTGTACTGTCAAGCATGGCTCAGGAAGAACCAACACTAATGCTGATGCACTCTCAAGGACACCCCCATTAAGATTACTCAACATGAATAAGGAGTTATACTATGGATTAATCAGCTACCTTGGGCAGCAAAAGATGCCCAACCACCTTGAACCCTAGACAATCACTATTATTAACTAGACTTAGAAACAGTTTGAACTAGACAACACTACACTTAGAAAAGGAGGAAAGCTAGTAATACCTAAACACAAGAAGTATCAAGTAATGAAGGAAGTATATGAGCAAGGACACCTAGGAGGAACCAACACATATGACAAGATAAGAAGAACCATGTGGTGGCCTAAGATGGAAGAAGACCTGTACCAATTTGTCAAAGGGTATGACAAGTGCCAAAAACAGAAATAAGATCAGTAAGACCAGGCACTCAGATCATCAAGAATTGAGCCAATTCCCTTCCACCACATTGCAATGGATATCATTGGGCCACTACCAGTAATACTATCAGAAAACCGCTATATTATAGTTATTGTAGACCTCTTTACCAAATGGATAGAAGCAGGAGCATTACAAGAAGCCAATGTCCTCTCTATAGCTGACTTCCTGTACCAAGAAATCATCTGCCACTACAAGATACTGAAGCAAATCACAACAGACTGCAGCACAGAATTTGTCAATGAATTCCATGAGATAATGTATCAGAAATATAAGATCTAGTACATCAAGACCACTGTATACCACCCTCAAGGAAATGAACAGACAGAGAGAACCAATACCCTTTTTCTCTTCTATAATTCACGTTATACACACTTTTACAACACACTTTCAAGTCGTTTATTGGAGAAAGGTATTAAGGCAATATCAACCAGCAAATAAGCCAATGCATATACTAGGTCAGGTGGACCTGGGGCCTTCAACTGGCAGCATGTTGGACAAGGGTATAGGCTTGGGATGGGGTCTTTCAGTGGTCCAAGTGGGCAGGGCAGCTCGGGAAGTAGAAGTGATACTGGTGGTGGGGCTGGAGGGCAGACAGGGAGGAGCTTTGCAGACATGTTGAGAGATGGTGGTTGGCCAGTAGGGACCCAAGGTATGCAGGCAGGAGGGAAGGGAAAGCAGAAGGTTGGAGAAGCTGGAGGAGCTGGAGGTGCTGGGCCTCTGCTAGTGAGTAGTAGGGCTGGTGGGGTGGCTGCTGAGAGTAGTGGCAGGACTGTTGATGGTGGCATGACTGGGAATCTGGAAAAAAATCCAGATGTGACTGTTGATAGTAGGGCTAGGCAGATGGGCCCAAAGTGGAAGGGGGACCTGGCTGATGGTGTGATGGGGCTAGCGGTAGCACTATTACTCAAGAAGTTGATTTCAGAGTTTGCAGCTATCTTGTGCTTCTGGGGCTTAGCAGTAACTGCAAGGATAGTCCTAGGGTTTGTCTCACAGCAGGTGGCTGGGGCAGCCTCAGTGAAGTTCCTGAAGGGGCTGGAGGGGGTTGAGGTGGGCTTTGAGGAGGCAGGCCCACTGGATGAGGTGCTGAAGACTGGAGTGGTAGTTGGGGAAGTGGTAGTCCCTATAGTGTGATGCCTTAGGTGGGACTCCAGAGTGGTACAGTTGCTAGTGAAGGGGGTGTCAATAGTGATGAAGGTTGAGACTAGGAGAAGGGTAGAGGAGTTGATGGCAGAGTATGGTAATGTAGTGGATATTGGCTTCCAGGTGTGGGAGGGGGCTGCAATTAGGACAGATGATGTTGATGTTAGGATTAGACTGGCAGAGAGGGAGGCCACAGGGAAGGTGAGTGACTGACCCTCAGTATTGATGTGGGGGGCATTTGTCTGTAAGGTGTTGAGGGTGAAGGGGAGTGAAGAGGAGGAGGAGGACTTGTTGGAAGTACTGAAGGAGTTGAGTGGTGTAGTTGAATGGTAGGCAAAGATCTAGAAGCTCTATGTGGAGTCGACACACCTGGAGATTATTGATGGGAAGCATATTCATACTGATAAGAGGCAGTGAGAGAGGGCTCAAGGGTGCAAGAGGCAGCGGGAGCTGCTGGCAAGTATGAAAGGAGGGGTGAAGAGGAAGGCTGGGGGCACTGAGAAGCCTGAGGGTATGGAGGCAAGTGTCTGGGCTGGAAAGAGCAGAAGCATTGGGGAGGAGGGCCTGGGAGGGGCTGAGAAGGTGCCATACAAGGACTTGTTCACTGATGGCACATTTGAGGTATGGGACCCAGTCATAGAGGATACTTCCCCTCTGATCAGGTAGGATCTGGCTGCAAGGAGTCAGGTAGCAGAGGATGTACTGATGAAGGGTACTTAGAGGGTTCACTTTGGGGTTCCTGATATGGCAAAAGGCAGTCAGGTGGTGGCTGTTGATAAGGTAGCTGGTGAGGATGAGTTGGTGGATGTCCCAGAGAAGGGATGGGATGAGACCGCTAGTGTAGGGGTGGACACCATGATGCTTGATGCAGGGAGGCCAGGGATGCCAGGAGGGAAGGAGGTGGGGAACCTGCTGTGGATAAGCAAGATGATGAATAACTTCACAGCTGAGGAGTTGGGGGAAGTGGACCTGCATGTGATGCTGGAGGAGCATTGAGCACAGATCCTTTATGGAGATGGGGTAGTGGAGGTACTAAAGGCAGAGATTCTTGCAATTTTCCTGGAGGAGGAGGGATATGAGGTTGATAAGGCAAGGGAGGCTGAGCTGGCAGTTGTTGCTAGTGAGCAAGCTGCCTACTGTTGGGCTGAGTGACATGGATTGCAACTCTGGCAGGAGGTATGTCTGGAGTATCATGAGGACTTTAAGGAAAAAGAGGATGGGGCATTGGCTGAACTTCTTGTAGGGTTGGAGGCCCAGGCAACTGAAGAGAAAGTACTGGCTGCAGAACATAATTTGGACTTGGCACAGGAGGAGTTATATGTGGATTTGTGGAGGGTGTGATTAATCAATAACATTATTCCTTATGAACAGTACAACTAATATTATCTCTCTAAATGTGAATGGATTAAGGGGATCTGGGTGGCATAGGAACATTTTTACTTGGATCAAAGAATTGGAGGCTGATCTCTTTTTACTGCAGGATGTATGGTATGAGGATGAGGATAATTGAGTAGAGTGGACTAGAGAATGGGGAGGGGATACTGCTTGGTTTGGCAAAGTGGTGATTCTGGTAAAGAAGGGTAGAGGAGACTTGGGTGGAGTCAAGAGCTGGGGTGACCATTTGGTCTGGGGAGATTGGCATCGGCCAGGATAGGAGCCAGTGAGGGTTGGCTCCTACTACTGCTCTGCAGTTAGGGGTGAGAGAATTGCATGGATTAGGGATCTGCTGGAGGAGAATATTCTCTTGGAGGAAGGAGTAGACATTCTGAGTAGTGATTTCAATATGATTCAGGATCCACAACTGGATAGTATGGATGGAGGGAGTAATGCAGATGGGAGAAGTAGTGGTCTGGATGCATGAGAGGAGGTAGAGAATCTTAGCTCCTTAGGAGATATGGGCTGAACATGCTGGGGCAATAAGAGGGTCTACACACACTGGGTGAATGGCTTGAGTATGAGAATTGATGGGATTCTGACAGCTGAATTCTGGGGTGTTGATGTTTGGAAGTCTTTGGAGGTAGAGTGGTGCCTGTGGTCTGATCACTGAGGACTATTGGGACAGAGGCAGTTTGGGGAGAGTGGAGATAGACCCAGACATTGGCACCTTAACTCCTCTCTGCTGGCTGAGAAGGTGTTGTAGAACTCATAGGTGGAGGACATCCAGGCAAGGATTCACATCTGGAGACAAGAGGGTTTGTCTGTGGGTGTCCATTGGGTGTGGTTGAAGGAGGCAGTGAGGGTCTATTGGGGAGGAGCTGGTAGGGAGGCAGGGAGACAGAGAAGGAAGCACATAAGGTGTGCTTCTAATAGGCTGATGAGATTGTAGATGGAATGGGTTGATTTGCTTTTCTATGAAGAGGTAGAGGATTGGAGGTTAGAGCAGGCGAAATTGGAGATGGTGGAGCTGCAACAGGTTTTGAGAGAGGAGGAGGAGATTCATTTGAAAGGAATGGCTGCCAGGCTATGGTGGCAGGGGCTTGAGGAGAGAAAGCAGCCTACTAGGTACTTGTCTAGGCTCCTCAAAGCTAGGAGGGTATGATATCAGTGGGATGGGGTCTTTGATGCCAAGGGAGATATGGTGCATGGCATGCAATAGATCTTGGGGTCTTGAAGGAGAGATGGCAGGGTCTGTGGAGTGAGGAGGAAGGGGGTGTTGATGAGGAGGCAATTGGAGATATGCTGGAGGAGTGAGAGCTGCCACAGGTAGTGGGGCTGGGTGACTTGATCTTACTGGTCCAAGAGGAGGAGATCTAGAGAGTCCTTGCAGTGACTAAGCTTGGGACAGTGCCAGGGGAGGATGGGTTACCTTGGAACTTCTGGAGGAGAATGGTGAAAGTCCCTAGAGTGGTAGGTGAAATGGCCACCCTCTGTGACCACGTTCTTCTGAATAGTGAGTTGGTTGGAGAGCAAGACACCTTATTGTACAAAGACAAGGGAAAGCAGGAGGACTGGAAGAACTGGAGGCCAATCATGCTTCTGGATATGGACAAGAAGATGGTGACTAAGGTAATTGTTGCAAGGCTACAGAAGGTTGCCCAGCAGGTGCTGGGTGAGGAGCAGCAGGGCTTTGTAGGAGGCAGGCTTATCAGGGACAGGACTGCCTGAGTGCACAGCATCATTGAAGGGGCTCGGACTTGTGGCCTGAATGGTAGACTGGTCTTCTTGGACCAAGAGAAGACCTATGACCATGTTCAGTAGGTGTGGCTGGGCAAGGTACTAGATAGAATTGGAGTGCCCCCACAGTTTCAGGCTTCTATATTGAATTTGTTGGAGGGTAGCAGGGCAGTGCTGATGTGTAATGGTCACAGAGGTTTGGTATTTCTCTTGGAAAGAGGAGTTCCTCAAGAAGACCTGCTGTTTCCTATCCTCTATGCCCTTTCTTTGGAACCTTTGATGGATAGGATACATCGAAAGGTAGAAGGGCTCTTTATATATGGTGTGGTGTGGAAGGTGGGGGCCTTTGCAGAGGATATGGTGGTTGGACTTGGATCAGTAGCAGACATAGAGGCACTCAAGAAAACAGTGGATTGGTATGAGGCACACTCTGGGGCAAAACTCAACTGGTATAAGTGCGAGATGATAGTGTTGAGAAATGGGCTAGTAGGAGGGGACATCATTGGAACAATTGTTCCTACAGGAGAGGTGGTGCAGTATCTGGGCATCTTCCTTTCTGTATATGGATCTGTCTTGCCATGAGTGTGGTGGGAGAGGAGGGTAGCTATTTGGGGGGAGGCCCTTTGAGGTTGGGGGGGTCACCACATCTCCCTGGTAGAGCAGGTGTCGATTCTGAATGTCTACTGGTTCTCCAAGCTATAGTACATGGCATATCACCTAGACTTCCCAGCTTGGGTGGTGAAGAGGCTGATGAAGATGGCTAGAGATTAGATTTGGGCTGGAAGGAGGTCCCAGATTAGTTGGGATACTCTTGCAACTCTGGTGGTTAGGGGAGAACTAGGCCTTGTGGATTTCCCTAAGAGGTTGCACTGCCTGCAAGTCTGGTGGTAGAAGAGAGCTATTGAATTGCAGGGAGGGGGTTGGGTGCTACTGCTGCAGAGAGTTTGGGAGATGAGATTCTCCCCTTGAGGGTCCTCAGGGGATTTGCTTGCTCTGGTGAGGCTGAATGGAAGTCAATGGCTGTAGTTTAAGGGCTTCTGGTGGGGGGTGGTGGATGGAGCACACCGAATAGGCCTGTGCTGGCAGAGCAATGAGGGAGAGGTGCCTTGGGGTCTGAATATGTGGCGATGGGACAGACTGCTTCTGGGGGGTGCTCCACTTGCTGAGTTTGACATTGGGGATGGAGTAGAGTATCAGCAGAGTCTTGGCCAGGATCTTTGGTCAAGTGGATGGCAGGCAGTGAGGATTTGCAAGGAGTGGAACTGGGCAGGTATCTGGTCATAGAGTGCTGAGGTGTGGAAGTGGCTTCCTTCCAAGTTTTAGGTGGTATGGTAGCAGATGCTGCAGAGGAATATCATGTTGAATTTCTGTGCAGGGCATCTGGTGGAAGGTGGCCAATTAGATAGTGAGGAGTGTTATAATGTGGGGCAAGTTGGGGGATTTGTACAGATGCCAGAACATTAGCTGGGAGAGTGTGAGGTACTGGGGGACTTTTGGATAGAAGTAGGGAATTGGCTGAGTGTAGAGCAGAGGCCGGATGACAAGTGAGATCACTGGGAGGATTTGAAATCTCAGCTAGTGGGGGGTGTGGGCAATAGTTGGCTCACTGTAGAGTGTGTTTTAGCAGTGTGGGTGAGATTAGCTGGATATTGGCTCTTTGTCTTTGAGGAGGGGTGATAGTTGAGTTTATAGAAGAAGTTGTTAAGGTGGGAGGGGTTGTTGGAGGATCTGCTGACTGGGTAATGAGTGGGTTGGGGTCCCCAGGGTAGGCATCGTCATGGTCTGGTAGAAGGGATCTGTGACCAGAGTAGTGGGTAGGTGGTAATATTGTTAGATAAAGTGGCCTTTCATCAAGTAGGGGTGGGGGGGAGGGGCCCCCCTAGGGGGATCAGATAAGGG
>RBNI01000178.1:0-38550 GCA_003990745.1 Jimgerdemannia flammicorona | reverse complement strand
CACCAGCCTCGACTGCAGTGCCACCCACCGCCCACCCACCTCAGGGTCAGGTGCCAACACTCCCAACCTCTCTCCAACTACCCTCCAAAAATTCTCCATACTCTCGCACTCCCCCAGCCAATGCTCAGGAGTCTGCACCACCCCACCCTCCTGCTCTACATTATGACACTCCTCACAATCAAAGACCCCGCCATCCACCAGATGACTAGCCCTAAAATTGAGCATCACATTTCTATGCAACAGCCTCCACTATGTTACCCAGAGTTTTGGTGGTAGCCACCTTGACACAACCTTGATCCAAGACCAGATGTCTGCCCAGTCCCATCTCTTCCCAATTCCAGCCCCTTGCCAGGTCTCTGGCCAAAGGTCCTGCCCCAGACCTCTAAGGCACTCCATACCCTCCTCTAAGCAGAAGTCCTCAGCCAGATTCCCTCCCAACAAGAGTCTGTCCCACCTCCACATTGCCGGGCCCCAGTCCTCATCCCCTTCAGTACCTCGCCAATGGATCCCAATGTGGTGGGCCCCATCTACCACTCCCCACCAGAATCCTTTATATCACATCCTCTGACTACCATCCAAGGCCACCAAGGACAGTAGATCCCCTGAGCCTCCCCGTGGCGACACCCTCGCCTCCCACAAATGCTGCATAAGGGGCACCCATTCTCCCCCTCTCAACTCACTGGCCCTCTTCATTCACCATGCCCTCAAGCAGAGTAGCCTCTTGGGAAAGTCCACCAGGCCAAGTTCTCTATGATCCACAGGGAGTGCTAGCACCTCCCAGCCAATCTGACTCCAGCATCCAGCCCAGAGCCAAGAGCAGGCCATCTTGAGAAGCTTTTTAACCACCCACTTAGGGAAGTCCAAGTGATAGCCCAAATACCAAAGCTTCGGCATCCAATATACATTCAGAACAGTTACCCTTCCTGCCAGCGACACCTGCCTACCACCCCAACTCATCAGTACTTTCCCCCATTCTACCAGCTTGCCCTCCCACCACTCCTTGGGAAGTAAAGAGCCATATACTGAAAAATAGATACCCAAGTACTATACCACTCCTTCAGCTGGGACAATTGTTCCAATGATGTCCCCCCCTATGACTCCTTCCCCAAGGACCATTGTCTCACACTTGTGCCAGTTGAGTTTTGCTCCAGCGCATCTTTCATACCACTCAACTGTCTCCTTAAGCATGGCCACATCTGCCACCGAGCCCAATCCAACCACCATATCATCCGCAAAGGCCCCCACCTTCCAATTTATGTCCAAGATATTCAGTCTACCAACTCTGTGCCATATCCAATCCAACAATGGCTCCAGGGTGAAGGCATAGAGGATAGGTGACAGCAGATCCCCCTGAGGCACCCCCCTCCCCAAGGGGAAGGAAGCCCCCCTATGTCTATTCGCCAGAATCGCAGCCCTACTCCCTTCTAGTAGTCTAATAAGGGACCAACACATACCCACTGATACCCCAATGCACTCCAGTACCTTCTCTAACCATACTCTCCGAACCCTATCATAGGCCTTCTCTTGGTCCAGGAAAACCAAGTGGCCATCCACACCTGCAGCCCTAGCGCCTTCAATGACACTGTGAACCTATGCCATGCTATCTTGGATTAGTCGGCCCCCAACAAAGCCTCTCTGCTCCTTCCCTAGCACCTGTTGGGCCACCCCCTGTAGTCTCGCCACCAGGACTTTGGTGACCAACTTGCAGTCCATATCCAGTAGCATAATTGGCCTCCAATTCTTCCAGTCCTCCTTACACCCTTTGTCCTTATACAGCAGGGATACCAGCCCCAACTGCTGCCCCCCAATCCACTCCCCATTACTGATGACTGCATCATACATCAGCGACATCTCCTCCAGAGCCTCTTCTATGGATGCCATATGTTTCCAAAAGTCCCAAGGCAAACCATCCTCCCCAGGCACCATTCCCAGGGTTGTTGATACCAGAACTCAAAGGATCTCCTCTCCCAAAATTGGTTGGCCAAGATCCCCCAACCCTGCTGCAGGATTCGGGTGCCACTCTTCTAGATGCCACTCAATGTCCTGTGCCCCCTCCCCTCCCTCCTCTTCACTCCAGAGGTTACTCCAGCGGGTGCTCAGTTGGCCCAGGATCCCCTGCACACCGAATACCATCTCTCTCTCATTATTAAGGACTCCTTCCCACAGGTGTCATGCTCCCCTAGCATGAAGAAGATGGGACAAAAACCTTGTGGGCCTTTCACCTTCTTCTAATCCCTGCCACCATAACCTTGCTGCCATAGCCTGAGCCTGCATCGCTTCCTCCTTCCTCAACAGATCCTACAGTTCCACCACTTCCAGCTTAGCCCGCTTAGTCTTCCAGTCCAATAACTCCTCCTCCTCCAATACCCCAGCCCAGTTCAGGAGTAATCTTTCTAGTCTCCTAGATGCCCATTGGACTCGTCTCCTCTGCTGAGTACCTCTCTCCTTCCCCACTTCCCCCCAATACCTCTGAGCTTCAGATTTCAATCGATGCCACCTATCTCCAATCCTCATTCCAGCACACCTCCAATTATTAACCCTAGTTCATACCTCTACCACCCATGCATTCTACAGGTCCATCTCATCCAGCAATGAAGAGTTCAGATGCCAATATCCTGGCCCTTCTCCACTCCCTCCAAACCTCCCACCTCCCCGAATACCCCAGTGATCTGACCAAGGGCACCACTCGACCTCCATCATCTCCCAAACTGTATTGCCCCAACACTCAGCAGTCAGAATCCAATCAATCCTAGTACCAAGTCCTCCTACCCAGTGAGTATACAGACATCGATCCCCATCCTGAAGTCGCATAGCATCCACCAGTGAGCTGAGTCTTTCCACCTCTTCCCATTCCTCCAATCCCCCACTCCTTCCTGCCATACCCCGTCCCCCATCAGTTCTGTCCAGTCTACTCTCCCATACCATATTAAAATCACCTCCCAGACAATCCACCCCAGCCTCCACCAAGAGCCCAGAATCCCGCAGATCTCCAATCCATGCCACTTGGGTCCCTCTTTCAGCTGGGCAGTAACAAGATCCCACCACAATTGAGTTCCATCCAGGCCTCCTCCATGTCCTCCACACTAATCTACTACCCCAATGTCCAATGTCCGCAATGTCCCCTTTCCCCTTCCTAACCAGAATTCCCACTTTATCCTGCCAAACTGCCTCCCCACCCCACTCTCTTGTCCATTCCAGTACATCTTCCTCCCCCTCACACCGTATATCTTGGAGTAAGAAGAGATCTGCCTCCAGTTTCTTCAGCCATCCAAAAATCCTGTGTCACCTCCCAGTCCCTCTAAGCCCATTGACATTCATAGAAAAAATGTTGGTTGTACTATTCATAATGAAATATTTGATATTGTTGCTTTCTCACATCTACAGTTCCATGCTCACTTCCTTGCCAGCCAGATCCAGGTTCCGTTCCGCCGCAATCTCATCCTCCACATTCTGCTGTTCTTCCAGAGCTGCCAATAATTCCGCACAGTCCTCACCATCTACCATCTCCATTGACGCCTGGTGCTCCTCGCACACCACCTGCTACTTTTCCAGTCCCTTCTGCAGTCCCCACAGATAAGCTGCCCTCTCATTCGCAATACCCAAGAGCATTGCCTCCCTTGCCTCGGTGACCTCATACTCCTCCACCTCCAAGAGAGCTGCCATCATCTCATCTCTCAACTTCCTCACGACCTCCTCTCCTCGCAACACTCGCCCCCAGAATTCCTCACTTATCACCTGGAAGTCGATCTCTCCCAGTTCCTCTGCTGCCACATTCTGTAGTGCCCTCAATAGCCACTTCTCCCCCCCAACTACCTCAGCTACCTGCGCCAAATCTGCCTCTCCTTCCTTCCTCTCCTCAGTTCGCACAGACTCATCCCAACCATCCTCTGACACATCCTCCAACTCTCCTTCACCCACCTCGGGAACACCATACTGGATCGGGTTATCATCTACCATCGCCGTGTCCACTACCGCCTCCTCTAGCTCCTGTCCCCCACTCTCCTTCGTCTTCCCCCCTTGCTGCCCAGCCTCTGCCCAGATACTAGCACTCGCTCCAGTACCCTCCTCCATAGCCCCGGCCCTTGGTCTCCCATCCAAACTGGCCAGTAAATCCTTCTGCAGCTGTCTCCCCTTCGCCTTCTCCCAGAGCACCTTGTCCATTCACACCTTCTTGCTCTCGATCACCTCCACTACCGTCCTAGCCTCATAAGCCCTCCAAGCCCTGTGCCTCCTCTCCACAGCCCCTGCCAAGTCCTCAAGTGCCTCCAGCAGGTCCTCCTCCTCTTCCTCAGACCCCTTCACCCTTGAAACCTTGCACTCCACTGGGCCCCACTTCAATGCCACCAGCCAGTCCCTAGCCTTCCCAGTATTCTCCATCCCAAACAGCCTCAGCCTGATGTCCACATCCCCTGTTCTGAGCTCAGTCCCCTCCCATACCCTAAACCCAATATCGACCACCTCGCTGTACTCCTTCACCATATCTGTGACCAGCCGCCTCACCTCCTCCTTTTTCACTGTCGGCAAGTCCGCCACCACCAGATGAACCACTCGGGGATCCCAATGCATACACCTCGCCATCGGCACCGAAATCCCTCCAATCACCACACCCTTCTCCACTGCCTCCAGTAGCAAACCCTCCTCTTCAAACCCCACCTCGACTGCCTCCAGCTTCTTCAAAAACTTAACCGAGGCTGCTCCTTTCACCTCACTAGCCAGCAGCCCCAGCACCATCTTTGCCGTCACCACCAAGCCATGGAAGCACAGTGTGACAGCGAATTCCGATCGAGACTTTTTGAGTAACGGGGCCACCACCAGGCCCGTCACACCATCAGCCAGGTCCCCGGGTCTTGCGCCGCTCCCCTGACCAAATCCCCCATCAGCCGTCACATCTGGATTTTTTTCCAGATTGCCCATCACACCACCATCAACAGTCACCGCCTCAGCCACTACACCTCCAGCCCCACTACGCTGACCCCCCAGCAGAGGGGCCTCCTTGCCACTCGCGGTAGCAGCCGCCTTCCCCAGCTCCAGCCAGCCATCCAGTCCAGTCGCCTGCTTCCCCATCCTGACCTTATCTGCGAAGGTCATCCTCTCTCCCCCATGCAGCCTTGCACCTCCTCTGCCACCCCCTCTGGCCCCACGTCCCCTTATCGAAGCACTCGGCATGCCAAGACCAGCACCTCGACCCCCCCCCACATGTTGCCAGTCAAAGGCACTGGGGCCCCCCTGCCCAGTACGCTCACCAGAATACGTGTTGCTTGCCATCTTGATAGCACCAATACTTGAAGACGTTGTTGAAAAGTGTTGCCTGAGTCTTGTGTTACCCGAATAGTACTGGTGAAAGATGAGAGAGTATCAGCTCTCTTATACTCAGATTACAACTGCCAAATGAGTCAACAAGATATTCAAGGATGATGAGCCAGCTCTAGCCTATCTTCATGAAGTAGTTCCAGGAGACTTTGGATATATCAAGAGACAATACTGGGAGTATATAATGATACAGATTGAACAGTATAAGGAGATACAAATTGTAGAAGCTTGGGAGTTTGAATAGGATATTTCAAAGATAAATTACCTATCTAGGAGGAAGTTGTGACAATTGATCCAAATTAGGAATATGAATCCAGAGAATTAGACATTTGATCATAGTATCTGAACCCAATTTCTAATATAGTATAGCCTTATAAATAGCAGTCATTGTTATTTCACAACTGTTAAAGTTTTTATGAATATTGAACTCTTTGCAGATATTGAAGATTTTACAGATGTTAAAAGATGCAATACTTGCAAAAAGTAACTCATAATATAGTCATAACTTAGCCACCTTATAGCTAGCAAACTTATATAAATAACCTAGTATCTTAGAGTGAATAAACCTTAGATCAAAATAGTTCAAAACAAAGAGAAAGCAAAGGAACTAATAAGTCTGCAGGTAGATACACTTTGAACTCACCCACCCCTGTATCTGAAAACTCTGTGGAGTCAAAGAAGATCAAGTTTTCAAGATATAGAAATCTGATGTACTTCCAAGATTAAGCATCTGCTACATTACAATATCTATCTAAGAAATAAATTCATTATACTATATAAATACTTCCTTACTATTGATAATCTGACTACTAGTTAGTTTGTAAATAATATGATCCTTATCAAACTCCAATATAGTAGATGGACTTTTCTGATTTTGAATTAAATTATCATTCTTCCTGAATAATTGTCTTTTCTCTTAAATTGAATTATTATTTTTGCTGAATGATGAGCTTTTCTGTTCTTGAATTGAAGATAGGCTATCACTGTGATATTATCTTGAATTATATATACACTTAGCATGATTATCTGAAATCTTCTAAGTTTATTTATGTGGGTTACTTGAACTTGAAATATATGTGGAATTCAAGATTAACTTATAAACTGTGAATGAATTTATAGATAATGGTAGTATAATATTAAAGTTGCTAAAATATTGATAAAGTAGAAATTCAAAGATAAACTTATCATTCTGATATCATATAAATATATTGTATATCTTGTAGATATGTTGAGTCAATTTCAAGACAGATTTACACTTTAGATTATAATATAAGCAAGAAAGCTTTATATTGATATTAAGTTTGAAGTAGAGAAGGAATTGAAGAATAATATAAATTTTAACAGTAAGTTTGTAATCACAAAACATACTGGACTAAAATGAAATTCTTTATCTGATTGGCTTTATATTTTTGCCTTTAATATGCTTGCTTGGTATACTTGCTTAATCTGTACTTATTTAATATACTTGCTTAGTATACTTACTTAATATATACTTGTTTAACATACTTGTACTTTATTATATTAACTAAACTCAATATGTCATCATATTAACTAAATATATATAAGTAAGCAAGCTTTATATTTACTTATTAAACTTTATGATAATATCTGTATATTGTGATGGTTGATCCAAATTAGTAATATGAATCAGAAGAATTAGACATTTGATTATAGTATCTGAACCCAATTTCTGATATAGTATAGCCTTATGAATAGCAGTCATTTTATAAGTATTAAAGTTTTCACAAATGTTAAACTCTTCACAAATGTCAAGAATTCACAGATGTTAAAGTTTTGACAATTATCAAAGATTTAACAAATATTAATATAAAAAGTGACTTATAATATATATAGTTATAACTTAACCATCTTATAGCTAGCAAACTTGTATAAATAACCCAGTATCTTAGAGTAAATAAACCTCAGATCAAAATAGTTCAAAGTAAAGAGAAAGCAAAGAAACTAGTAAGCCTATAGACAGATACACTTCAAACTCACTCTCTTGTACCCTGAGAACTCTATATAAGAGGATTACTTGTTAGAGTAACCATTATGTAATTCTGGAGGAATTTTCTAGAAGTTCTGGATATTCTGGAAGACTGTTTTCCTTAGGTCAAGATCAATTTTATATGGAGTATGTCCTCTATGCTTATTGATTTTAAGATTAGGTTGATGTCTCAACCAAAGTCCTTTTTTGGACTAGTTCTGGATGTTCAGGATTTTCTATATTTTAGGAAGTTTAAGAAACTAAGACCAGTCTAGTTGAATTAGCATATTGCTACAGACAATACCCTATTAGGAAATTTTGTAGCATGGTTAGGAGTGGGACCTAACATGGAGCAGATTTACTTAAGAGTGGTTTGTGGGTTATTAAATAGGTTTATTCACTATTCATGATATTGCTATACTAGGAGTAGTGTGTGAAGAGATATTGAGGAGAAGTGCTCAGGAGTTGTTGTGTATTCAGAATGTTTAAGTCTGAGATTCTGAGGTCTGGGGGAGGGGGTATTTATATTAGTGGGAGGCTATCTGGACTATGCTAAATATGGATATAGTACTTAGTTCCTTGCTGAGTCAGAATGCAGTTATATAGTATAAGTGTAATCTAATATGTCAAGAGATCATCTGACTGCTGAGTCAGTTTACAGTCATGTCATATGAGGCTAATTTAACTATACTAATAACTACTAAGCTATCTATAGATTTAGATGCTATATGAGTAGTCTTTAATAATATCACTATTAATGATATCATCTCTGATGAAGTAGTCATCTAGGAAGAGGGGTTCGTAGATTACTTCTCCCTGTTTACTGAGATAATAATATATACATTGAGACTTCATCACTATTCTACAGAATGACATCATCAGTCTCATATACTGGGTAAGGAGTTAGTGGGTGAAGGAGGGGTGCATTATCTTCACTTTCATCAGATTTGCTGTCTGTATACCTTCTATAAGTAATGGTACTGTAAGTTGCAGGGTTGTAGTATACTGATAGTTGTACTTCATATCACTCATACTCAGATAGTAGAGTTGTTGGTTCAATCTTGAGGATTGTTTGAAGGTACAGATTATATTCTCTGGTCTCTTCATTATAGTTGAAGTAATTGGGGGTAAACACAGATTGGTACTCATACTAGTGGTCATTATCCCAATAGATCTTGTAGGTGTTTATGAACTATTGTAAGTTCATTAGTAAGATTGGTGGAGTGATCAGAGTTGGCAGGGATCCTTGGCTCAAGGTCATATTAGTGTCAGAGGGATTATTATCTTCTGCTTCATCATCATCAAACTAAATTGTATCATAAATGTCCTTTATGATATATTCAACTTGGGACATTTGCAGAATATAGTCATCAAGATGCAGGAAGGTTCTGTCTGTGGTTTGAATATACTCAATATACTTGTGGTTGAGTTCTTATATCATATCATTGATTTGGCCATAGGATAAGATAGCAACTATCTTGGTGATAGTAACTTGGAGACAGGGAATAAAGGAGCTATACTCATAGAAGAGTTCTCAGTGTTTGTAGGTAATAAGCTTCTGGTGTTGGGACATCTGGGTAATGTCAGTATCATGGTGGTGTTCAACCATGTCTTCCAGAAGGTAGTTGATCTAATAGTAGCTTGAGATTTGTCTGATTTAGTGAGCTTCACTAAGTATGTTCAAAGTATTCCATTGGGCTTCTATGAAGTAGAGGGGGGGCTAGGCTATGGATATTCATGAGGGGCAGAGGGGGTGTGGCTCAGTTGACAATAACATTCCAAATATCAGTATAGATGCAGTTGTAGATCTCAGTAGTCATGTTTGTGTATATGTTTGAGAGTTGGAGTTGTTTGTTTGGTTTGTTGTAGTTCTCTGTTTTGATGTATCTGTATGCTCAGTATATGTATATTTGGTCCTGATTGATAAGATTCCATTTGTATAAATCTTGTATTCTATGACTTCGAGTTGACTCAGCTTTATATACTATGACTTCAGTTTGACTTAACTTCATGATCTTATATATAATTTCCAGATTTATTCAAAGGGTGACATGTGATTTCAGTGGCTTAGAGGTTGTATGCTTATAACTCTCTCCTTCTTAGCTTTCAACATTCTCATCAGAGCCTTCTAATTTTGGTCTAGTGTTGTTACACCATTTGGATAGTCAAAAGTCCAGTAAAATCTATTTTTCTCAGAAAGTGACATGCTTATAATACAGTTGCCTAATATGTTGAATTTATATATTAAAGAGTCATACATATATTTGATACTATATATCAAAAGTGATTCTGACATCATTCACTAATGGAGAATTTCCTCTAAGGAAACTTCTTAAATATCTATGCCTCATTTCCCATCAGTAGTATACTCCTCCCAAAAAAAAAAAAAAAAAAAAAAAAATGAACCAACTGCATAATCAGTACTGGCAATCCTTCATTCAGTACTGCACTCCAAGGACTTTGCATCTGTCTTACCATAGATGGTTCCAGACCAATGCCATTATATATATGATTCAATATTATCTTAGTGTATAAGCTCAAGTATGGCTTGGTGTAAGAGGGTTGCTTTTTAGGGTAACCATTACGTAGTTCTGGAAGAGTTTTTTGGAAGTTCTGGATATTCTGGAAGACTATTTTTTTATGGTCAAGATCAATTTTGTATAGAGTACGTTCTCTACGCTTATTGATTTCAAGATCAGGTTGACATCTCAACCAAAGTCCTTTTTCAGACTAGTTCTGGATGTTCAGAATCTTCCGTATTTCAGGAAGTTCATGAAACTAAGACCAGCTTAGTTGAATTGGCATATTGCTGCAGACAATACCCAATTAGGAAATTTTGTGATGGGGTTAGGAGTAGGACCTAATGGAGAGCAGATTTACTTAAGAGTGGTTGTGTGAAGGGATATTGTGGGGAAGTGCTCAGGAGTTGTGTTCAGATTGTTCAGGTCTGTTTTAGTCTGAGATTCTGAGGTCTGGGGGAGGGGGTATTTATACTAGTGAGGGGCTATCTGGACTAGTGCTCTGAACAAGTCAATCCGGATGGGATTCGGATTGATTCGAATCCCATCCGGATCAACTCGGATTGGATTCGAATCCCATCCGGATCAACTCGGATTGGATTCGAATCCCATCTGGATGGATTCGAATCAACCATTGTTTTGATTTCCAAATTGGACAATTAAATATTTACATCAATAACTCGATGAATAATCATCCAAATTTGATGATCTTAGTGTCATTTGAAAGCCCTTAATAAGGCTTTTCTAATGATATCAAGAACATTAAAATCGGATTACGCGTTACCGAGATATTAAGGAAAACATTCTATTTGATGAAATTTCCAAAATCGGCAAATCGAAGAATTTCCAAAATCGGCGATTCAGACGGTTTCCTTCATAACTCGGCAACGCGTGATCGTATTTCAATGTTCTTGGTATCATTAGATAGGCCTTATTAAGGGCTTTCAAATGACACTAAGATCATCAAATTTGGATGATTATTCATTGAGTTATTGATGTAAACATTTAATTATCTAATTTGGAAATCAAAACAATGGTTGATTCGAATCCATCTGGATGGGATTCGAATCCCATCCAAGTTGATTCGGATGGGATTCAATCCGAATCAATCCAAATCCAATCCAGATTAAATTGACTTGTTAGGAGCACTAATCTGGACTATGCTAGATATGGATGTAGCACTAAGTACTTTGCTGAGTCAGAATGCAGTCATATAGTACAAGGGTGATCTGACATGTCAAGAGATCGTCTGACTGCTGAGTCAGTTCACAGTCACGTTGTACAAGGCTAATCTAACTATACTATGACTGCTAAGCTATTTATAGGTATAGGTACTGTCTGGATAGTCTTTGATGACATCACCATCGATGACATCATCTGGCAAAGTCTGAGCAGTTTTCTGACTTCTGACATCATCAGTTTCAAGGTGTCGTCACTTCTATCTCTTGCAAGATTAAGGCTGTCCTTGGTGGTGGTGGTTGTACAAGAATAACAGATCTTGGTTCTCTTTTTTTTTGGTCTGCTGGCACATTTGTGAGGACTGACCATTCTCGTCTAGGGCAAGGGCTCCCAATGTCGCAGCTGGGGGTTTGAACCTCTCGGAAATGATATTTTCTATAATCCAAGGCAATTTCTAGTAGTAATATCTGTCACGTGGATGGCTTGAGATTGGTTTTAACATTTGTCAGCTTTCTTGAGTTCAGATGAAGTATCTATCACTCTCTAACAAAGGTGATACAGATAGAGCAAACAGAGTTGTTCAAATGTGTTTTGCTTCTGTTAAGTAATGAGGTCTTGTATAGTCGCAGTGTATCTTGGTCTTGAGTTGATAAGTGCAGTTTGTGAACCTTTGGGTAGATGAGATAGGGTTCTTCTTGTCTCAATTTGAGTTTGGTACTTTCAGGTTTCTTTTGTAATAGTATAGTATATCAAACTAGTTATAGCGGTTCAGAGTCAGTCTTATGGTTGTAGTACTTCTTCTAGTATTCTTGTATCTTGGCGGTGGGTTCTCATGCTTGCTGGCATATTTCGTGTAACCAGATGATCTCTTGTTTTGTAGTCTTGCATGTGGTTTCCAAATTAGTTCTGAGGATGCCATGCGATTTT
Organism: Jimgerdemannia flammicorona; assembly: GCA_003990745.1. Classification (NCBI taxonomy): domain Eukaryota; kingdom Fungi; phylum Mucoromycota; class Endogonomycetes; order Endogonales; family Endogonaceae; genus Jimgerdemannia; species Jimgerdemannia flammicorona. The sequence goes on along the minus strand of RBNI01000178.1, from coordinate 26,628 downwards.
GGTAGCTTAGAGGTTGTATGCTTACAACTCTCCCCTTCTTAGCTTTTGATATCCTCGCCGGGGCCTTCTAATTTGTTCTGGTGTTGTTGTACCATTTGGATGGTTCTTGTGGCTGTGTTCATTGAGGATTTGTTCAACTTTGTATTCTTCTTGGTCATTAATAATGACAGATATAGGTGGTTCTGTGGTTTGGTTCAGAAATATGTCTTGGACTTTCTAGAGTAGTGGTCTAACATAGCTATCAACTTTGGAAAAGTCTTCTTCAGAGTTCTCGGGTTCTCCTTTGGATGGACAGATGGAGATAGCAAAGGGAGGGCATCTCTTGGCTAATTTCTTGAGTTGTAGCTTGTTGATGTGGGTGATCTTTGGTCTAAGGTCACTAGAATTGAGTGGGTCCTTTTCGCCTTGCAGTTTGAAGTTGTGGCATCCTTTCTTGATGGTCAGAGAATGGTTTACCCAATCGATCATGGGGTTTTCTTGTTTTAACCATGGAGTTCCAAGGATGATTTCATTGTCTGGGAGTGGTACGATCTGGAGGATAACATGTACTTGGTAGTCACCAATTCAGAAGGGTAGATTGCAGACTTCCTTACTAATGACATGTGATGTTCCATCAGCTGTGGCAACTGCTTGAGTTTGTTGTACTGGAGAGGTGAAGACCTTGAGTCTGTTGGCTGTTTCTTCATTGATGAAGTTGCCTGAGGCACTGCTGTCTATTATAATCTTGACAGGTGCTCGATTGACAAAAGCTTTAAGTGTAAGCAGTTTGTCTGATCCAATGGTAGTGATTTCGGTTGTAGGAGCTTTCCTTCTGTTGGTTCTTCTTTGAGCCAGTTCATTGACACAAGAGAAGCAATCATCAATCATTCAGGAAGAGTACATTCCAATGCCATGGGGGTATCGGCCACTTGGTACATATCCATCTTCGATTTTCTTGTAGAACTGTTCTTCTTTATTCATAGTAGATTGGACTGGAGCCTTGTTTGATGAACCAAATCCTTTGGATCCTTGGATGGTGGGCAGTAGTTCAGGGACTTCCTTGACTGTCAGGTTTGACTCGATTTTTTCAAATAGGATCTGGGCAATGCAGAAGCCTATAGGGATCTTGAAGGGTGTCCAACTGTGGTTTCGGATGAGGACAATAATTTCACCTGTATAATCTTCATCAATGACTCCTCCTTCTACTAAGAGTCCTTTCAATGCTAGGCTGCTACGACAGCATATTCTTCCAATATGTCCTTCAGGAATTTGGATACTGATTCTTGTATAGACTTGCTTGACTTCTCAGTTAGAGACTATAGCTTCTTCGGCTGTATATAGGTCATATCCAGCTGCTTTTTGACTTCCTTTGGTTGGGGCCTTAGCAGTTTGTCTTAACTTGACAAAGTCTAGTGTTCTGGTGGTCAGATTGTTGAGGTGGTGCAGAGTGGTAACAGTTGCTTGTATTGTTGTTTGGGATTTTCAGTTAGGGCAGGCACTGGCCATGTGTCCTGTCTTTCGGCAATAGAAGCATACTCCACTTCTTCTAAGTTCATTCCTTTCACCTTTAGTGAGTTTCTTGAAGGTACTCAGCTGGGTGGGTTCATGATTTCTGAGTGTCCATGAAGTGGATGTTGAGGGAGCTCGGGATGCTTCATGCTTGGGTTCTTCTTTCTTAGTCCAAGTCTTTTCCTTATTGTTGAATTGTCTTTGGAGCAGAATGGGTCCAGCTGTTAGGATCCACTTGACCATAGTCTTGATTCTTGCCAGGCACTATTGTTGGTGGTCACAACCAACTGGGCATCCTTGTTCTCGGATTTTTCTAGTAAGCCATTTAGGCAGGGCATCAAATAAATGATCTGCTCTTGTACCATTTCGTGCTTCATCATTGGCAATATATTCTAAGCCAACAGTGTTCAGAAGTGACGTTTTGTACAGAAGGTTTTGAATTCCTCCTTGCTATGTACATCGAATTTGGGGTTGCGGAGTTTTACTCAGGATTCAGTAATCATGGTTTTGCTGCAATATTGAGCAATCATGAGTTGTTTAAGTCCAGGGGCTACAGGATGGGCTCCATATCCTGGGGCATTATTTGCTGCATTCTGAGCAACTACTGCAGGTTGGGTGTCCCATGTGAGGGGTTTTTCGGGAAGGGTTCGCCACCATTCTTCAGCAGGTCCTCGGAAGAATATAACAACTTGGCGGATATAGGCTGTAGTGGTAGCAAAGAGTTGTTCCAGAGTGTGGTCTTGATTGTTTGTCAGAACGTGGTCAGCAACTTGCTCATTGGTCCATTGATTGGCTTCGAAGTTGGTGTCCACTATACTAATGAAGCTTTGGACTTCTTGTGCAGTACCATTGAAGGTAGGTAGACTCAGATTTTTTGTAGGTTGGGTCTGTTCTGCTAAGGCAGTAATGGTTGCTGCCATAATGGCTACCTGGGCTGTGAGGTCTAGAATCTGTTGGTTTGCTATATTGTTTACTGGAGGCAGTTGGACTACTGGTAGTGGTGTTACTGGTACTACTTGAGATACTGCTGCAGAGTGTGATGGGGTTCTTTGGGTCTGTGTAAGTTGCTGGAGTAGTAGTTGTGGGTCTGGAGTAAGGGCTTGATAGATAGCTATCTGTTGCTGTGTAGGTGTATTCTGTCCTGATGGAGGTACATCTCCTTCAGTGGTGTATCCGAGATCGAATTCACTGAGATACTCCTCCTCTTCTTCGGTTTGGTCCCCATGTACTTGGGTTTGCTCGGCATCAAAGTAGATAGAATCAGTTATATATCTGATTTCAGATGGACTTAATTCAAAGTCAAGTTCTGGTTCGGTATTGATTTCGGATTCAGGTAGGGCTGTAGCAGGGCCTGCTTCAGGTTCGGGGTCAGGTAGTTGATGAAGGGTTTCTCTTGCTTCTTCCTTAAGAATATGGTGGACCTTGCTGTTCTGGAATCGGTAGTATAATGTGGTCCTAGTCCTGGTACAGTGAAAGTCAGTAGAGTTGAGCCACTTGGCTACAGAGGCTTGGGCTTCATGAGGAACTAAGGCTAGAAAGACTACTGCTAGTTGTCCTAGGTCGCTCGGATTTGTGGAGCTGACAAAACTCTTATTGAGAAGAGTAAAGAAGACTTCTATAAGACCTTCTTCATCCTAACTTGCTGGGTGTAGTGCAAGGAGTTCGGTAAATAGGGTTTCGCCTATTTGCTGGTTTAATCGGAGTACTTCTTTCTTTGAATAAAGTTTGTCCCACTTGTTGCAGGTGTGGAGGTCAAATTATCCTTATATGTCAGGTTTAATTCTCTCCAGATTGTCAGATGGTTCAGAATAAATTCCAGTTCAGAGGTTGGGCTTTATACCAACTTGTAGGAATTCACAGAAGGGTTTTGTAGTGGGGTGAGGAAGCATCTTGAAGTAGAATTGGATTGTAAACCACTGCTACCAAGTTGTAAGAGGGTTGCTTTTTAGGGTAACCGTTATGTAGTTCTGGAAGGGTTTTCTGGAAGTTCTGGATATTCTGGAAGACTGTTTTTTTATGGTCAAGATCAATTTCATATGGAGTACATCCTCTATGCTTATTGATTTCAAGATTGGGTTGACGTCTCAACCAAAGTCCTTTTTCGGACTAGTTCTGGATGTTCAGGATCTTCCATATTTCAGGAAGTTTAAGAAACTAAGACCAGCTTAGTTGAATTGGCATATCGCTGCAGACAATACCCAATTAGGAAATTTCGTGATGGGGTTAGGAGTAGGACCTAACGGGGAGCAGATTTACTTAAGAGTGGTTGTGTGAAGGGATATTGTAGGGAAGTGCTCAGGAGTTGTATTCAGATTGTTCAGGTCTGTTTTAGTCTGAGATTCTGATGTCTGAGGGAGGGGGTATTTATACTAGTGAGGGGCTATCTGGATTATGTTAGATATGGATGTAGCACTAAGTGTTTTGCTGAGTTGCAATGCAGTCACATAGTATAAGGGTGATCTGATATGTCAAGAGATCGTCTGACTGCTGAGTTAGTTCACAGTCACATTGTACAAGGCTAATTTAACTATACTATAACTGCTAAGCTATTTATAGGTTTAGGCACTGTCTGGATAGTCTTCGATGACATCACCATCGATGACATCATCTGGCAAAGTCTGAGCAGTTTTCTGACTTCTGATATCATCAGTTTCAAGGTGTCATCACTTCTATCTCTTGCAAGATTAAGGCTGTCCTTGGTGGTGGTGGTTGTACAAGGATAACAGGTCTTGGTTCTCTTTTTTTTTGGTCTGCTAGTGCATTTGTGAGGACTGGCCATTCTTGTCTAGGGCAAGGGCTCCCAATGTCATAGCTGGGGGTTCGAACCTCTCGGAAATGATATTTTCTGTAATCTGAGGTAATTTCTAGTAGTAATATCTGTCACGTGGATGGCTTGAGATTGGTTTTGATGTTTATCGGCTTTCTTGAGTTCAGATGAAGCATCCGTCACTCTCCAACAGAGGTGACACAGATAGAGCGAACAGAGTTGTTCAAATACATTTTGCTTCTGTTAAGTAATGAGGTCTTGTATAGTCACAGTGTATCTTGGTCTTGAGTTGGTAAGTGCAGTTCATGAACCTTTGGGTAGATGAGATAGGGTTCTTCTTGTCTCAATTTGAGTTTGGTACTTTTGGTTTTCTTTTGTAATAGTACAGTTCACCAAACTAGTTATAGTGGTTCAGAGTCAGTCTTATGGTTATAGTACTTCTTCTAGTATTCTTGTATCTTGGCAGTGAGTTCTCGTGCTTGCTGGCATATTTCGTGTTACCAGATGATCTCTTGTTTTGTAGTCTCACATGTGGTTTCCAAATTAGTTCTGAGGATGCCATGCGATTTTGGTGGCTTGGAGGTTGTGCACTTACACTTGGGGCTGATCTCACTGTGGTACATGTAAGGTAATCATGGTGGAGACCCAGGTAAAGGTTACATAAAAGAGAGATGGCATGATTTGAAGGAGGGGTGACATAGTTCAAAGAAGAGACAAAGTGAGTTCAAATTTAGAGAGGTTGTGTAGAGTCAAGGTGAGGTTGAATTTAAAGAGATTGCATGAGAGGTATAGAGTTTATGCAGGAGCTGGGACTGGGAGAGAAAGAGGGGGGGTATGGTGAGTATAAATTCACAGAATAGCATGACAAAATTCAAGTATGTAACTCACATTTGTGCCATAGATAGATGTCATCTTGGTCTTTTGGGGGGCTGAGAGAGATCCAATGTGTGTCATCATTAATAAATATTCAATCTATTATGCTAAGAAACCACCCACACATATTTGAAACTTACTAATTCCTGCTAATTGGATGAATCCTCTGATAGCATTATTAATGACACCAAAGGCTCATATCTGGGTGGGAACTTGATTGGTTTGGTGGGGTAAGGTGGCCTGCAAGGTGTGGTAGGAGTTACTGTTTGAGACTGATTGGGATCAAAAGGCAAAGAGGATTGAGTGGACAGATAGATAGACAGAGCACAGGTATATTTGACAGAAGGTTGAAGGCTGGTTGGCAGGCTGGTTGGCAGGCTGATTGGTAGGCTCATTGGTGACCTCAAAAATGAAACTCTTCTATCACAAAGTGATGTAAGATTTTTTGTTGTGAGTGATCTGAGATTTTAGCTACAAAAAGTGGGAAACCCTCTTTAGGCATATTGCCACATATCTCTCTGAATAAAACTACCATTTTGGTTTTATTTCTATTGCTTTTTTTTTTGGAAACAATAAAGAGATCCAGATTCCACAGATAATTGGGAGAGTAGTATAGATATGAGGGGAGGATGTGCTTGATATATAGGCCCTATAGATGATTCTTCTGCCCTTCTACCACACTCCAATGAGATCATAAACATCCACACTTGATCATGTCCCTGTGCTGCTACCTACTCACTCACCATCACCCAGAGTTCATAAATTACTTGCTGCCTTGAAAGGGTTAGCACCAAATAAAGATATTAGCTAGAAGTTGACACTATAACTAGAGATGATAACATTATGTGAAGCATGAAATCCCATGATGGAAAGGTTCAGAATGATATTATCCGAGATTATATTACATATAATGTATTCTCCAATATACTCAAAACAGTATATCTTAATTCTATAGGGGCATTATCTGACTGAGACATATCCATTTACAAGTCATTAATACTATTTTTGGTCTTGGTCTTGAGGTTCTTCAATGCAGACAATCTTCTATGCTTTGGTCTTCTCATTAGGTTTAGCTGGCTGCTTTTCAGTAGATCCAAAAGTCTTTTCTCCTTGATCAGAGGAAAATGGTTTACTTGTTCTTCTACTTTGAGATTATTGCAAATAATTTCAATGATGGCTTGGGTGATTCTTTTTCACAGGTGATTTCAACTGGTTTCTATCCTATATTATACAGCAGAACCTTGATTTCTTCCTTAAATTCTTGGTCAATAACTCCTCTAGCTACATAGAGCTTTTTTTCTTTGACTAGGCTACTTCTCTTTGTGAGATAAATATAGATTCCTCTGGAAAACTTTCATGCTGACTCCTGTACTAATAGTTGCTTATCTGCCTAGTTTGATTGTTACTTCTATACTTGAGTAGAGGTTGTAGCCAATATCAGATTCATGTATCTTATCTGAAATCTTTGCAATAATGTGAAATCTCTTGATCTTGATTTTCTTAGAGATTCCTTTGGAGTCATCTCTGATTATAGTGACAGTATATAAGAAAGATAATCCTTTACTAGTATTGGTCTTCTTATCTGGATATTTACAAGATATGTATCCAGTTTTCTTATAGTAAAAATATGCTACTTTCTTCTTGAATTCTTTGATTTCCTTATTGGACAACCTTTTGAATTCCTCTTGCAATTTCTGAGAGTTACTTTAAGGTTCATATTTCTTCTTAAATTATCATTGCTTATCTCCTTTGCTATTATTTCTGTTATCTCTTGATCTCTGGACTGCAATAATTGTATATACTCTGATAATGACTTATCCTAGGTACTATTGCTCATATAGACAATTATAGAGTTATTCTTGTTTGCAGATCTTTTATGATAATTATCCAGGGATGATATCAAAGAAGTAGGCAGCTCAGGTCCATTTACAGTTTGTTTTCATCAGCTATATTTTACTCCTATAGTGTTCAGGAGAATTTCTAGTCTTGTAGCTAGTGCTCCAAATGAGTCAATTCAAATCAAATCTGGATTTGATTTGTCAAATGACAGTTTGATCTGAATCTCAAATCTAAAGCAATCTGAATCAACTCAGATTAATCTGAATCCACCCCATCTGAATTGTTCCATCTGAATCACCCATCCAAATCACCCCATCTGAATTACCCCATCTGAACCACTCCATCCAAACTATTCCATCCAAATCACCCCATCTGAATTACCCCATCTGAGCCACTCTATCCAAACTATTCCATCCAAATTACTCAATTCAAATCACTCAATCCAAATCACTCAATCCAAATCACTCAATCCAAATCACTCAATTCAAATCCTCCAATTCAAATCCTCCAATTCAAATCCTTCAATTTGAATTCTTCAATCTGAATCCTCATCTGAATCCTTCAACTGAATCCTCCATCTAAATCCTCCACATGACTCATACTAGATATGTTCACATATACAATATACATATATACAAATATATACATATATATGTAAATATACAAATATACAAATACACATGTCAATAGATCAGTCTTCAACAGTTTACAGTACTGATGATGCTTCAAGTCAAATATCCCTGATGGTTCCACACCTTCCATACAATCCTCACTCCGAAATCTGATAACATTATACTAAGATGGGAGATGATATTGTTTGTAACTATTATAGATAAAAAATTAAGATACACCTATTGATATAACTGATACTTTTATTTGATATACACATGATACTGTTTTATCTACCCCCATAAACTATACCAGCGAGAAGTTCAAAATACTTGATAGTATGACTTTGAACATATATTGACATATAAAAGACAAGCACTCTGACAAAATCAAAAAGAACATAGAGACAAATAAAATCAACATCTAAGCTGTGGTGAGTACATTTATCTGATTGTCTAACTATTTTTATACCAATAACCCTATTTAATAAAAAATATTTAGCCATACTCTTTGGCAGAATTTTGAAATTAGCTTATTTACTAGATTGTATGTATAGACCAGCCATTTACAACTATTGAGAGTGATCAATTACATAGTATCTTTGGCCTTCTCAAGTATGATTTATATTTACCAAGTATCAATACTATTCGCAAAGATGTCCTGAAGGCCTATAGGAAGGAGCACAACAATCTCTGCCAGATACTTCAGGTAAAATAAGAGCAGCACTATGACCTTTTCAAGCTGAATTATATATATATATTTATAAAGAGCTCACTAATTTAACCTCACATTCAATAAGCAGAATTTGGTAGGTAAAATTTCATTTACGATTGATACATGGATATCTCCCAATGCAATTTCATTTTTGAGAATTACTAGTTATTAGATTGACCTTGATTGATAGCTTAAATTTCTCACCCTTGACTTTATCAAACTTGCTGGCCCTCATTCTGGAGAAAATATTACAGATGCTTTTATTAGTTGTATCCAGGAGCTTGGGATCACAACTAAGGTAAAAAAGGAGGGCTTACTATCAGGTCAGCATTTTGAGAGAGGTCCTAAAACAAACAGATTTTATTGGTTATTTATTTTCACATAAATTGGTTAACTGAATATTTAAAGTACAGATTTTGGCCATTATGACAGACAATGCCACAAATAACTCAATATTTTTCAAAGTTTTAGTAGGCAGTCTCAAACAGAAAAATGTGATCTTCAGTACAGAAAGCTACCATGTACAATGCCAGGCCCATGTACTGAATCTTACTGTTCAGGACTATCTTATGCACATAGACAAAACATCTGAGAGAGAAGGGGCCTGGAGTATAGTTTCCAAGCTGTGCAAACTGGTTGTGTCAGTCCAATCATCCCCACAATGATGATATAAATTTATTATATAGTGTAGAATAATTAGTTTAGCCCTGAAGGAGCTAATATTAGACATCTGTATATATTGGAACTTGACATTTGCAATGATCCAGCATATGCTGGAGTTTACTGTGGTATGCATTCTTTTTTTTTTTCAGTTAGCTAAAGCAACTTGTTTCAGATGATTAAGGATTTTTTTTTTTTTTTGTAAAAAAAAAAAACAAAACAAGCCAATAGATTCAATGGTTGCTGCTGACAAGGAAATGCAGGGTGAGACATTAGGTAAAAGCAAGTGGGATATACTTAGGAATGTGGTCAGAGTTTTGGAAGTAAGTGGTGATTGCTCTGGCCCCACACTCATTTTGTCTGCCTCTGCATAATATAACACCTCACCATATATAACTGCTAGTGTTTCAATGATTGTATGAAGGATATAGTCAAATAAACGACCCTGACAATAAGCTCTGCAATATCAGTATACAACCTTTTGATTGACTGGCTAGAGGATAAGCTCAAGGATAGGCTAGAGGGTTGCAGTGATTTATAGTTAAGCCCAGATCAGAGAGATGCCATGGAGGTTGCTCTAAGCAAGCTCAGAAAATACTACTCCAAAACAGATGCCGCCATATACTCAATCAGTACAGATATGTTGGCTTGTAGCTGTTGCCTCTTCCAAAACAGAGAAACCTCTGCAAAAACTCACTCTCTTTTTCTGAACAGTACTGGATCTACACTTAAAGCTACAATACCATAAATATCAGGGCTGAGAGCAGCACTTCATTGAGAAAACCAAGCAGGCCATAATTGAAATATACTGGAAAAACTATACACCACCACAAGGTTCTGGCCAAAGTCCAGATAAATATGCCGAGAGTTCCCTCCTGTCTCATATTTACTTCAGCAGAAAGAGGAAGAGGGAGCCATCAGTGAAAGAGCTGCCATCAATAGACAAACTCACTATTTACCTTGCCAGTGACTACATGATCCTACTGGAGGGCACAGAGATGCTCAACTGGTAGAAGGTGGGTTGTCAGACAGGTGGTTAGTTGCATTGGGCCAATTTAATCCTCCAACCTAACCACTGCTCTATTCACTGGGGCATGCAACTGCAGCTATGTCAAATGGACTTCCCCAGTCTGTATGGTATGGCTTGGGACTATCTGGCAATTCCTGCCACCAGCACTCCCATTGAGTGGGTGTTCTCAGGCAGGGTGGATCTCATTGCCTCTAAGAGGTATATACTGAATACTGAGACAATCCAGATATGTATATATCTGAAATATTGGTGGGGCTCAGGCTGCTAAAATTCAGTAAGTCCTGGGGTACATGAATAAGTTAATTGGCCTTGTGAATTATTTAAAACTTTTTCAAAAATAAAAAAAGAAAAAAAAAAAAACCTGGACCCAGCCTGGAGTTTGCAGCCCAAGTGGGACAGCAGTCAGTGGGGTTGGCAGCAGCAGAGAGAGCATGCAAAATTTGTAGCCCTCCACTAGCAGCAAGGGGCAGCTCCATACTGTCAGTACCCAGGTCAGTGGGCAGGGTTGGTGGGCATGAGGCCAGTAGGCATAGGGTTGGTAGAGAGAGTATGCAAAATTTGCAGCTCTCTACCAGCAGCAAGGGGCAGTCCCAAGTGTCCAGGATAGGGGGGTAGGCAGAGGGGGCAGGGATAGGCAGAGGGGGCAGGGGTAGGTGGAGGGAGTGCACAAAATTTGCAGCCCTCTACCAGCAGCTTGGAGTAACCCCAAGCAGCCTGTGCTCAGGCTGGGGATCAGCAGAGTGGTAGAGAGAGTGTGCAAAATTTGTGGCCCTCTGCCAGTAGCAAAGGAGCAACCCCAAGCTGCTAAGGAGTCTGAGTCCAGGTCAGAGGGTGCTTCTGGTGATCAGAGGGTGTCTCCAGCAGTTAGAGAGTACCTCTGGTGGTCGAAGTCTACTACAGATTCAGGCCCTATTACCAGTTCAGGTCCCACAGACACCCTGGCCCTACACTATAGCACTATACCAGCAGCACTACAGAGCAGGACCAAGGGGCTGGTAGGGTCTGGCATAATAGCTAAACTAGTACTACAGAAGAGGTGCTAGGCTGCCAGCTCAACCCCCTATAAAAGACTGTCCAACCCTCACAAAAACTACTCTACCTACTGGTCCCAGGTCTTGAGGAGCCTGTCATCCATTGTGAGTGCAATGACTGTTGTATCTGAGCTCTCCTCAAAGGTGATGGTACTATAGTAGTTGTGTGGTTGGAATAGAACAGCTATGTTGGCCACAAATGGGACCCTGAAACTGTAGATAAGGTCATACCAGACTCTGCTGCTATCCTCCCAGGTTGGGTCCTTTCTTTCCAGAACATAAAATATTACCAGAATTGTTGTCTGTGTATGTGGGTAGAGAAACATTATGCCTAATATATCCTGATGTGATATAAGCATATGGTTGGGTGAACTCTTGGCCCAGGATCTCATACTGCCAGACTATACTGGTGGATGCCTGCTCTTAGTCCAGCCCTGGGAGCCCCAGCTTGGAAACCTGCCAAAATGGACAGCATCCAGTCAGTCCTTTTTGTGTATAGGGGGGCAGAAACCCCCTAGGCTGCAGAAACCCCCTAGGCTGCAGCACTGAAAAAGCAGAGCTCCTCACCTTATATAGTATGCTAAATTGCACCAAGAATGTACATACAGCTGTGTCAAGATCACCACCAAGCTGGCCTGCTATATGCTCTACCAATCTGCTCAAAGAACCCCAGATCATAGCTATTATTACTATACAGACTATGTCATACTTGTATGTAGTTTGCTCTACAATGATACTTCTAAAGTTCCAGTAGGAGTACAGAATCTTGTGCATCCCTGGAATTGTATCAAAAAGAGAAGGAAAAAAAAAGAGACAAGTACAGGGGGATTTCAGATCTCCAGAACCCACCCTTCACCAGTATTGCAGTATACCCAATTATCATCCAAACCCCCCCACCTTGCTTTTTTTACCCCCTCTTTCCTGCCATCTAGTATTTGATACAATCTTTGCAAACCTCATTGATGTAGTGGCAAAGCTTATTGCTGTAGAGGTTCCTTACTACCATCACAACCACCTCTCTATAATTATTAATAATGATATGATTCTCTTCATCATTGATTACTCCTGCTGGCTAATGGACTCCTTGGTTGAGAATGATTAGCTCTGATTTGAATGTAGACCCCCAAGCCTTGATGATAATACTGGTACTGCTCATACTGAACATCTTGCTCTTAAATTTCTCTATTTGATCTGATACCGGACATAGTTGAACTTGGGTAACTTTGAACTCTCCTTTCCAATAGAACTGAGCCCTGATCTGAGGGGCCAAGATAAGTATACAGATGGGTTGCATGTAGGCAGATTGTATGTAGATGGATTGTGTAAAGATGGGTTGTATACAGACAGGTTGCATACAGATGAGTTGCATGTAGATGAGTTGTATACAGGTGTTGTATGAGAGTTTTTAGGGGAGACCACATAAAAATGAAGTTAAATAAAATACAGAGACAGGTATTTTCAGAAAAGAGTGTATGTGAGTGAGTTGAATACCAATGAGTTGCATGCCAACAAGTTGTATAAGAATTGCTCATGAAGGCTTGCTTCTGTTCCTTTTGAGACCTATGCTATATGATATATTGACTCAATAGCTCAGTCACCAAAGGCATGCCCCACAATGTCCTCCAGCCTTTCTTCATCTTGATCAGATATTGTAAATAAAGTTGGCAGATCTCGCCATAGAGCTGTGAATCCTAAGAAAAGCATAAGGTGAATTGAGTCATGCTGGGGGGAATTTAAACAAGTAGCAGTAGAAAAAGAGCAACCTACATCTACTATCAGCTGCTCCAAAAAGGCTACCATATATATAGCTATGAGGTCTGTGAATTCTGAGGTCTGAAGGGCCACTATGAGTTGTTGCTAGAATTCTCCCTCATTTCTGCCATCACTATCACCATCACTACTGCCACCATCACCACTCTCAATGAGCAGCTTGTATATTACCCATATGAGAAAGAATCTAACATTGTCAGCAGAGAGTACATTTTCACCTCAAATACTCTCTCTTTTGATGATCATTGCAGGGTAAAAAATTGAGTAAACTGACCAATATATATGATTAAGAGCTACTGTTTTATTTGCTCATGATATAGTAGAAAAGAAAAAGGACAAAGAAAAAGAACAAAGAAAGAACAAAAGAAGAGAAGGAACAAAAGAAAGGGTAATATCACCAATGTATAGCAGGAAAAAAAAACAGAGTGAAAAATGAACAAAAGAAAGAGTGATTTCACCAAAGATTTTATATAATCAATCTAGATAGATCAATCTGGATCAATCTGGATCAGATTATGAGACCAATCTGAGTTGATTTGAATCCATCACATGATGAATCTGATTTGAATCTCATCTAGATAAATTGCATCTGTTCAGAGCACTACTTGTAGCAAATGCTTTGAGGTCTTCTTTTCTATCATTATAGAATCAGAGGATCTTGAGCTTAGTTCTGGCTTTGACAATATAGGCAGAGCTGTGGAACAATTGAAGAATCAGCTTCTTTAGACCTATGATAACTGAGTAGTCTTCATAGTCTAGATATTTATTATCTCTATCACTAGTGTTGATTTTGATATAGATTTCTCAAATGAGTAGATATACTGAGAGGTTGTACCACTACTAGGTAGCTGTGTCTATGAAGTTAGTAGTAACTTTCTCTACTTGTGAAGAGATCTTCAATCTTATAGTACTCATTATTGATAAAGATACTGTCTGGGTTGTGATTGTCATTTTATCAATTAGCTTGATAATTAGTATTTACTTATCTAATAAATATTATTACTTGGTCTGTCTTGTCTTTGAATAATATGAGTTAGAGACCTTTTGTTAGCTTGTTTGTCTCAATACTGAGATGAAGGGCTTGAGTGAGTTGACTACTTAATCAGTCAGTACTGCTATCTTTTTATTTACTAATATTATTCTATTATTTTTATCATCTATTCAGTAAGATGATAATAGTTCTTCTTTAGCTATTATCTTAGAAGTGATATGATAGATATGATTTGGAATTAATTCTTCTATGATATCACTAAGATAGATGAACTTAGTAATTGATCTGTAAACTAGTGATCTTAATAAGATAGCTATTGAATCTGCTATAATTTTTAGTAGGCTTAATATACTTGACAGTAGTTCTATAATAGCACTGGGGCCACCAAAGTCAGGTTTGAGTGTCTCTTCAATTATTCTCCTAGGTCTAGATGATGTAGTAGCAGCTTTGCTAGGTCTGACAGTATATAATTCTCATTACTGGATTATTCTTACTTATGTATAAAAAACTCAATAGTATCTTATAAAAATAGCTACTGATTAACTTGTTGAATTTCTTCTTGAGTTCTGTGATATTTGTGACTTCTTTTTTGAGTATGAGAAAGATATTGAGTATATCTTAGATGTTATATTGTTGAGTTTATCAAACTTTTCTTGACTGGTGTGGGTTTTAGTCTACTTAGTGATAATTCTATTAGTATTTTCAGCTTGGTTCTGAGGAGTATCTAGGGTAAAGATATTTCTTGATTATCACTGACAATATTGATGATATTAACTAGTTCTGGTTGTATTGTATTCATAATAAGTTCTTAAAGAAAAATTTCTCATTAGTAGAGAGTAACTTCTGCTGCTACTATATTATAATAAAATGATATACTGATAGAATTAATATATTGTAGATAATATGGATAGCCTATTAGCCTTAGGTTTAGAGTTCTTAAGAAAGTACTAAGTTTCAAATATATATAATATAAGTATGTTCAAGTATCACGTTCAATTGAGAATTGAAAATATAGTACTTGTATTTAAAGTTAATCAGACTTAGAATTATTAATAAGTTAGATCTGAAGTTCTTTGCTAAGAATACTGATTTATTCTTAAAAAGGAAAAGTAAAGCTAAGGTTATAATATACTAACATACTTAGTATTGTAACAAACCAAAATATACCACCTGAATTGTAACTTAGCCAGATGATATAAATAATTAGCATACTTAACCAGATAATATGGGCTCCTAGCATGACATGACTTCTAGTATATCATAGTTACTCATGCCCACCACACTTATAATTAGCCAGACATATCAGAAAGGGTCTGTTTACCTATACAGACTCTGTACACCATATAGACTCTATACACTATACAGGTTCTGTACACTATACAGACTCTGTATACCTGCCATAAGTAGTAAACCTATAGTTAGCCATATAGTAACCAGATAGAAACCACAATGTATAAATTTCCCCAGAGATAAGAGTGAATAAACCTCAGTCTGAATTGAAGTGCAAACCAAAGAAGTCTCTAAAAATTGAGCATTGGTCCCCTTATTTCCACTCTGATCTACTTTCTGATACAAAGCTTGAAGATTTTGCTGCCAAGTTCAAGTGAAGAACTTCACTGCCTTTGGAATTGTTGTTATTGGTATACTTGCCAGATAAGTCTGAAGAACCCAAGTCTCTGCCACCTAAGAGAAAGCCACCTTGTTCAAGCCAGTTTCTGATGTAACTTCACAGTGATCTGTTTATGTAAATGAAGCTAGTCTTTGATGCAACTTTGCTAAGAGACCCTTTTTAGAAAGTCACCAGTATATTTCCCAGTTGAAGCTACTGATTCAGAAGAATCCATGCTATTATATTCCCAGTTGAAGCTACCATTTTCCAAGTTATCTGTATTCTCAGAGAACCTGTGCCACCTAAGTTATTATTTCCAGAAGAGCCTGATTTGGAAGAACTCATGTCATCCAAGTTATTTCCTAGTTAAAGCCACCACCTTCAAGAAGAAGCCTGCCAATTCAGAAAAATCCATAACATCCATATTATCCAAGTTATTTGTTTATTCCCAGTGAGCCCGATTTGGAGAACCTGCCACCAGTATAATTCTCAGTAAACCATCCCAGGAAGAACCCATGCCATCCTCTATTCCCAGTGAGCCAAATCGAGTTATCTGTCAGAAATCACATACTTTTGGAAATCATCATGCTATACAGAGATCGTCATACAGAGATTGCTGTTACCTAAGAAGAAAAACCACTAAATTGTCAGACCATCATACATAAGGAACCTGTTGTACTACATATGAAATTCTACCAATTCCTAGTTGACCCAAGAAGAAAAAGACATACAAATCACTGCTATATCCAGAGAACTGTCCCAATTAGGAAATTGACACACAAATTGCTCACAGATATCCAGATTGACTATTATACTACTAAACACTAAGAATATTTTATTACTTTTAACAAAGTAACTGGGGGCTCAAGCCAAACTATACTAACTCCCAACCTTGTAATTTGCCTCCATTGAGCCAGGCACATTACATTTGGGAACTCAACTGAGAAGATTTTAAAATTGATGTGACTTTTCAGCTCATAAGAACCTATAGTCAAACTGGATACATTCAATACAACACCAATCTCTGCTATCACAGGAGAACCAGTTATTACCAGTATCTAGACAGGAAGAGAAGTAATCACATCAAGACTTGCCAACTACCCAGCATCAGAAGGATTCCAACCAGAACCAGAAGGCAGTACAGCCTGAAATCCCCAACCAGACCAACCAGACAATGCAGGTGGCCCTGTTGGAGACTTTGAAGAACTTGTATAAGAACTAGAAGATCTTATCACATAAGTCTGAGATCTTACAGCCAGACACCTCATACTAGTTCCATCAATCTCATCAATAGAACCCTTACCACAACCTCTTTCAGAATTGGAAGTAGCTCCTACAAGAATACCTAGGCTAATTCCACTTCATCCAAGATCCAGAACACTATCCTCAGGATACTCAAGTATCCCCATCTCTAGTAATAGCTCAGAAAGTGAATCAGAATCTGGACCAGAATCAGAATCAGAAGAAAGTGACAACAAAATGGCCACCTCATTGCCAACCTTTGCAGGATACCCAGAGGAAGACCCCAGAGAATTCCTTGATGGAATTGAAGGAATTGCAACCCTGAGAAATCTCTCAGATAAAAGAAAAATTGCCATCTACAAGGCTTAGCTCAGAGAACCAGCCAGAGGAATTTTCCACTGAACAGCAGACAACCCTGATTCAGAATTGGTGAGACAGATACAAGTAGCAATGTCTTATGAGCTAGAATATGTGGCCATGGTCCACTGGCTCATCGAAAAGTATGCAGGAAATGAAACCCACCACAAGGCTCAAGAATCCATTATGGGGATAAAGATGAATCTTAGAGAATCACCCAGAGCCTTCTTCACAAGAATCCAGAAGAGAATACATACTGTTGGGTTCAATGCCACCAACCAGGACATCATAGGTCCAATGACCTTCATGAATGGAATCCCTCTGAACATTGCCCAGCATATCTGTACCCTAGGCATTAGAAGGTCTAAAGAGCAAGTAGATGCAGCCCAAGGATTCTTTAATATCAGACAAGAAACTACCTGGAGTGATCATGACAAGAAAGAAGATAAAGAAGGCATCCTGGTCAAAGCCCTACAAGGACTCCTTCAAGTACAAGAAAGATCTGAAGAAAGAAGGCCAGCCAAAGAAGAAAAGAAGGACAGAAGCAAAATCCAAGACCTCAGCTCCAAGTTGGACCAATTGGTTGAACAAATTGAAAAACTCACCATATGCGAAAATTGGAGCTACCAAGACAACAGAGGATACCCACCACAGAGGAGCCAAGGTTATCCACCAAGAGATAACAGGAATTACCAGCAAGAGAAAAGAAGGTACTCTGTCTGAGATAGAGTACAAGTCCAATGCTTCCACTGTGGACAATTGGGACATTATGCCACTGAATGTGACAACAAAAGAAGTGACTGAAGGGACTCGGAATCATCAAACTGAAGGAATGACACTCAGTACAAAAAGACCAAAGCTCATCCTGTTGAAGATTTCAAGGAAGCAAGCAATAGTGAAGACTACAGTAATCTAGACTTATACCCTACCAAGGGTACCACTTGGAAAACAGTCTATCCAGCAGAGAAAAGGAAGAGACCTGTAGGAAGACCCAGCAGAAGAATCATCCAAGAAGAAGATGAAGAGCATGAGGAGGAGCAGGTAGAAATACCTCCCCAAACCCCCTTATCTTTTGTCCCCGAGATAAATGAGCTGCCACCAGAAGATGAAGAAATGGAATAAGAAGAATGGGAACCTACTGCTCCAAAACCCAAGAAGAAGTATACTCCAAAGACCATGCCCAGAGACATCTACAATGAAGCCTGGCAAAAGATTCAAGAGGCCAAGATGGAAGTCCCTCTCCTGCAGTTTCTGCAACTGACACCAGCTGGAGTTTGAAACAAATTGTTGAGAACAACCAGGTCTAGCACTGGCCAAGTCCCAATTCCACAGCAAGAACCAGTCCTCTTTCCTATCCAAGCAGCTGAAAGATATGTCAGCACCTACTTATATGGAGATATTGGAGGACAAAAGGTAAAGATCCTCATAGACACAGGAGCAGCTGTCTGTGTCATTGCCAAATGATTCCTGGACACCCTCCAATGGCCCATTGATGGACCATCTAACCTCAGCATCATAGTAGCAGATAGAGCCCAAACCCAACCCCTTAGAGAAGTACAAAATATCACCATCTCCCTTAGACACATTCAGTTCTCTATCCCGAAAGCTGTTGTCACTGAAGCTGTCACCTATGACATGATTCTTGGCATCAACTGGATGAAGGAAATGAATGCAGTTGTTGATATTGGTCAACAAGTACTTAAGTTTGACTACTGAGGCAAGAAGTACAGAGTTAAGGTAACCAGCTATGAGCAATTGAAGAAGAAGAAGAAGGTCACTATTCAGGAGGAATATATCAGCAGTGAAGAGTCTACCATAGAGGAGGAAGAGGAGTCTGAAGATGGAAATGATCCCAGACTCAATTTCCGAATTAATCTGGTGGATGACAGACCAGAAGACAATGTGTGGGCCAGGAACACTATCCCTATCACTATTGGAGCTATTGTAGGAGAAATCAAAGGATGCCCTACCTGCCTCAAGAGACACAAGTGTCCTGAGCATTCCTCCAAGATCATGGGAACAAGAAAATCACCTGGCACAGCCTGCCCAGAGTGCAGAAAGAAGAAGAAGAAATACAGACATGTTCCAGAAACACCTGCAACTGAAGTTGTAGAAGTACAAGCAATTTGGGGCCAAGAATTATCTGAGGAAGAAGAAACTTCTGATCAAGAAGTTCCTGAACAAGAAGCACCTGAAGAAGAAGAGGTCTCTGAACTTGTTCCCTAGGATGGCTCTCAATGGATACCACCTGAAGACAATGACTCTTGGAATATAAAAGAAGGACCCAGTATAGTCACCATTATCCCAAAGAAAGAAACTCATTAAGAAAAGACTTTTCAGCTAGGAAGATATCTACACCAAATGGTCTTCTACTCTCCCTAAGACTACTGCTATCAGTGCCATCTACTAGACCAACAGGAGAGACAGAGACCCCAGAGATCAGAACTCCCAAATACAGTTGCACAGTCAACTACCTTCTAAGAAGTTACCACTAAGCTACAAAGCTGATTTAGAGGACAAGGCCTCTTCACCTGGACAGAAGTATATCTATTATCTACTCTTTCACCAACTTATGACCAAGATGGATACTGATTCCCTAGACAATAAGAGATAAACAGCCGGGAACATCATTTTTGAGCAATGGGATATTGCAACCATGGAAGACACCCTAACTACTGAGACTGCAGATATCAGAAGATTCACCTCAGTCATGATGTTACAATCCATACTTTGAAGAGAAGAGACAATAGAGGTCAGATCTGAAAAAGCCAGACCAAGAAGCCAAGAAGAAGAATTCTCAAGATCTACGATTTGGGAGAAGATATCCTAGCTCTCATCAGACATATAACCCACTAAGGATGGGCAGAAGATGCCATCAACTTCATGGAAGCCCTAGACCCTACAGGAAGAAGAGGAATCAACTATCTCTGAGACCCCTCTACTGGAGCCTGATGGCCACATCTCAACCTTAGAGCTTGGAGGCTCTCTGCTAGTGGAGCCTCAGCCCAAGGAAAGGCTGAACTTAGCAAGAATGTTGCCCAATATGCCCTGCTGCACCCCAAGGCCAAACCACTGACTAAAGTTCACCTAGAGGATATAGGGTATGATCTTCATAGTCTGGAGGATGAATCCATCAAGCCTGGAAAAACATTCATGATCAGAACCAAACTAGCCATACAGCCACCTCAAGGAACTTACATACAATTAACCTCAAGGTCTGGACTTGCCAGACAAGGAATAACTGTGGAAGGAGGAACCATTGACTCAGGATATATAGATGAAATCAAGGTTATCCTATACAACAGCAGTACAGAATGGCACTGAATTATTAGAGGACAGAAGATTGCCCAAGCAGTCTTCATGAAGGTCAAAACCCTGCAATTACAAGAAGTGTCTGAACTGACTGAAGGAACAAGACAAGTCACAGGATTTGGAAGCTCAGACAAGAAGGAAGTACATCTCCTTCAAGTCAACCATCTTAAGAGGAATGTTCCTCAGCAGGTGTACTGCCAATCAGTCAGACTGTATAAGAACCTTATCCTGGAGCCTGGAGAACAAACCACCTTCGAAATATTTGCACCACCCAACCCCAGAAACCTTTTCTTTGAACCCAAGGAAGATATCCCATACCTGGACATAGAAGGACACACATTCCCTGACAAGATGAATTCAGTACACTCCCAAGCAACCAACTAAAGTTGGGAAACCATCATCTTGCTAAAAGGAATCATCATAGGACATCTGGTGCTTTTTCTCAACTGAACTTATAGGGAAGTTTATGAACTAAACCTATTGGGAAATAGCAAAAGGTCCCAGAAGAAAGGAAAGGCCCCTCTGCAACCCAGAAGACAGTGAAGCCTTCCACCAACATTGGAGAAGAATTGACATCCCAACAACCATCTTTCTCCACTACAATTCACATTACACACACTTTCACAACACACTTTCAAGTCATTTATTGGAGAAAGATACTAAGAAGATGTCAAGCAGCAAGCAAGCCGAGGTGTGTACCAGGTCGGGTGGACCTGGGACTTTCGACTGGCAGCATGTTGGGAGGAGACATGGGCTGGGGATGGGGTCTTTTGGTGACTCGAGTGGACTGGGCAGCTTGGGTAGTAGCGGTGGCACTGGTGGGGGGGCTGGAGGGCAGCAGGGGTGGAGCTTTGCAGATACGCTGAGGACTGGGGGTTGGCCGATGGGAGCCCACAGGGATCAGGCTGGAGGGAAGGGGAAGCAGAAGGCTGAGGATGCTGGGGGAGCTGGGCCTTCACTGGTGGGAGGTGGGAGAAGTGGAGGGACTGCTGGGGGTAGTGGCGGGACTACTGATGGTGGTGTGACGGCAAATCTGGAAAAAAAAAGAGATGTGATGGCTGATGGCCAGGTAGGGCAGGGGTTCCTGATGCAGAAGGGGGACCTGGCAGATAGTGTAATGGGGCTGGCAGTGGCCCCATTACTCAAGAAGTCAATCTCGGAGTTTGCGGTGACCTTGTGCTTCCAGGGCTTGGCGGTGATGGTGAGGATGGTTCTGGGGCTTGTTTCGAAGCAGGTGGCTGGGGCAGCTTCAGTGAAGTTCTTGAAGGGTCTGGAGGGGGTCGAGGTGGGTTTTGAGGAGGCGGGTCCACTGGATGAGGTGCTGAAGACTGGAGTTGTGGTTGGGGAGGTGGTGGTCCCCATGATATGGTGCTTGCGATGGGACCCCAGGGTGGTGCAGCTTCTGGTGAAGGGGATGCCTACGGTGACTAAGGAGGAGACAAGGAAGAGGGTGGAGGAGGTGATGATTGAGTATGGCAATATAGTGGACATCGGCTTTCAGGTGTGGGAGGGGACTGCAATCAGGATGGGAGACATGGATGTCAGGATTTGACTGGCGGAAAAGGAGGCCACGGGGAAGGCGAGTGACTGGCCCTCGGTGCTAATGTGGGGGGCCTTTGTCTGCAAGGTGTCGAGGGTGAAAGGGAGTGAAGAGGAGGAGGAGGACTTGTTGGAGGTGCTGGAGGAGTTGGGTGGTACTGTGGAGAGGAGGGTGAAGGCCTGGAAACTGTATGAGGAGTTGACACATCTGGAGGTTGTGGGCGGGAAGTGTTTCTGTATGGATAAGAAGCAGTGGGAGCAGGCCCAGGGATGCAAGAGGCAGAGAGAGCTGTTGGCTAGTATGTCAGGAGAGGTGAAGAAGACAACGGTTGGAGCTGAGGAGTCTGGAGGCACTGAAGCCAGTGTCTGGGCTGGGAAAGGAGGAGAGGAGGTGGAGGCAAAGGAGCAGGGGCTGGAGGGGTGCTGGACAAGAACCCTTTCACTGATGGTACCTTCGAAGTGTGGGAGCCAGAGTTGGATGCAACCCCCCCCCCACTTATCAGGAGGGGTCCGGTTGGGAAGAGAGGGGCGATGGAGGATACGAGGATGCAGGGGGCCTAGCAGGTATGCTTTGGGGTTCCTGATGTGGGGCAAGGGGGTCAAGTGGTGGCGGTTAGCGAGGATGAGCTGGTGGATATTCCTGAGGAGGAGTGGGATGAGGCTGCCAGTGTAGGAGCTGACACTATGATGCTGGAAGCAGGGCGGCCAGGGACCCCAGGAGGGAAGGAGGTGGAGAACCTGTTGTGGATGCACAAGGTGATGGACAATCTCGCTGCAGAAGCTTTGGGAGAAGTGGACTTATGAGCGATGCCTGAGGAGCATTGGGCAAGGATTCTACGTGGTGATGGAATGGTGGAGGCACTGAAGGTGGAGATTCTGGATATTTTCCTGGAGGAGGAGGGGTATGAGGTTGATGAGGTGAGGAGGGCAGAACTTGGGGTAGTCACCGGTGAGTGGGCGGCCTACTGCTAGGCAGAGCGTCATGGTTTGCAGCTCTGGCAGGAGGCCTGTCAGAAGTATTGTGAGGAATTTGAGGAGCGTGAAGATGGGGCAATGGTAGAACTTCTGGGAGCATTGGCAGCACAGGAAGCAGGAGAGAGGGAGCGGGCTGCTGAACATGACTTGGACTTGGTGTAGGAGGAGCGGACTGCAGACTTGTAGAGGATGGGACCACAATATATCATTATTCCTTATGAACAGTACAACCAATATTTTCTCTTTGAATGTGAATGGGTTAAGGGGCTCTGGGCGGTGCAAGAACATTTTTACTTGACTCAAGAGATTGGAGGCTGATCTCTTTTTACTGCAGGATGTTCGATGTGAGGATGAGGACGATTGGGTAGAGTGGACTAGGGAATGGGGTGGGGCTGCAGCTTGGTTTGGAAAGGTAGCGATTTTGGTGAGGAAGGGTAGAGGCAAATTGGGGGAAATCAGGAGCTGGGGTGATCACTTGGTCTGGGGAGATTGGCATCAGTCAGAGTGGGAATCAGTGAAGGTGGGCTCTTGCTACTGCCCTGTGGTTAGGAGTGAGAGGACTGCATGGATTAGGGAGCTACTGGAGGAGGGTATTCTCTTGGAGGAAGGGGTCAATGTGCTCGGTGGGGATTTTAATATGGTTCGGGATCAGCATCTAGACAGGACTGATGGAGGGAGGAGTACCGGGGGCAGAAGTGGAGGTCTGGATGCATGGGAAGAGGTGGAGACATTGAGCTCATTGGGGGATATGGGCAGAATGAGGTGGGGTGATGCAAGGGTCTACACACATTGGGTGAATGGCTTGGGTACAAGGATTGATTGGATTCTGATGGCGGAGTGCTGGAGGTCGGATGTTTGGAAGACATTGGAGGTGGAGTGATGCCCATGATCTGATCACTGGGGACTTTTAGGGCAGGGGCAGTTTGGGGGGAGTGGAGATGGACCTGGACATTGGCGCCTTAACTCCTCCCTGCTGGCTGCGAAGGGGTTGTGGGAATTGTGGGTGGTGGACATTCAGGCAAAAGTTTTTACTTAGAGACATGAGGGTTTGCCTGTGGCTGTCCGCTGGATGAGATTGAAAGAGGCTGCAAGAGTTTATTGGAGAGAGGCTGGTAGAGAGGCTGGGAGGCAGAGGAGGAGGTGCACGAGGTGTGCTTCCAACAGGCTGAGGAGATTACAAATGAATTGGGTGGATTTGCTTACTGTTGTTGGGGTGGAGGATTGGAGGATTGAGAGGGCAAAATTGGAGATTGTGGAATTACAACAGGTATTGAGGGAAGAGGAGGAGACTCATATGCAGGGCATGGCTGCTAGACTATGGTGGCAGGGGCTTGAGGAGGGTGAGCAGTCTACTGGATACTTATCAAGACTTCTCAAAGCCAGGAGAGTGCGACATCGGTGGGATGGGGTCCTGGATGCTGAAGGGGATATGATACATGGCACACAGCAAATCTTAGGGGTGTTGAAGGAGAGATGGTAGGGCTTGTAGAGTGAGGGAGAAGGGGGTGCTGATAAAGCAGAGATTGCAGATACACTAGAAGAGTGGGGGCTGCCACAAGTAGCTGGACTGGGTGACTTGATCTTACCGGTGCAGGGGGAGGAGATCCAGAGTGTCCTGGCAGCAACTAAACTAGGGACAGCACCTGGGGAGGATGGATTGCCATGGGACTTCTGGAAGAAGATGGTAAATGTCCCTGGCATTTTGGGTGAGATGGCTGCTCTCTATGACCATGTCCTTCAGAGCAGTGAGTGGGTGGGAGAGCAGGATCTCGGGCTGGTGGCCTTATTGTACAAAGACAAGGGGAGGAGAGAAGACTGGAAGAACTGGAGGCCAATCATGCTTCTGGACATGGACAGGAAGATGGTGACTAAGGTGATTGTCACAAGGCTGCAGAGAGTTGCCCAACAGGTACTGGGGGAGGAGCAGCGGGGCTTTGTTGGAGGCAGACTTATAAGAGATGGGACTGCGTGGGTTCATGGTGTGATTGAAGGGGCCCAGACCTGTGGCCTGGATGGAAGGTTGGTCTTTTTGGACCAGGAGAAGGCCTACGACCGTGTACGGTGGGTGTGGCTGGGCAAGGTATTGGACTGAATTGGGGTTCCCCCAAGGTTTAGAGCCTCTATGTTAAGTCTGCTGGAGAGCAGTCGGGCAGCTCTGATGTGTAATGGTCACCATGGGAGGGCATTTTCCTTGGGAAGAGGGGTTCCTCAGGGGGACCCTCTGTCCCCTATTCTTTATGCCCTTTCGCTGGAGCTATTGATGGATAGGATTCGCCAGAAGGTGGCAGAGCTCTCTATATATGGTATAGTGTGGAAGGTGGGGGCCTTTGCTGATGATATGGTGGTTGGACTTAGGACTGTGGCAGATGTAGCGGCACTTCAGGAGACTGTGGAATGGTATGAGGCCCACTCGGGGGCGAAGCTCAACTGGCATAAGTGTGAGACAATGGTGCTAGGGAATGGACTAGTGGGTGGGGATGTCATTGGAACAATTGTCCCTACTGGGGAGGTGGTGCAGTATTTGGACATCTTCCTCTCTGTATATGGTTCTGTCTTGCCACGAGGGTGGTGGGAGAGCAGGGTGAACATTTGGGGGGAGGCCCTTCGAGGATGGGGAGGTCGCCATATCTCTCTAGCAGGATGAGTATCAATTCTGAATGTTTATTGGTTTCCCAAGCTGTGGTATGTGGCATATCACCTCGACTTCCCAGCATAGGTAGTGAAGAAGCTGATGAAGATGGCTAGGGATTGGATTTGGGTGGGGAGGAGGTCCCAGGTCAGTTGGGATACTCTTGCAAGGTTGATAGTCAGGGGAGGTCTTGAACTGGTGGACTTTCCTAAGAGGCTGCACTGCTTGTGAGCCTGGTGGTTGAAAAGAGCTGTGGAACTACAGGGTGGAAGTTGGGTGCCTCTGATGCAGAAGGTATGGGAGATGCGAACATCTCCCCGGGGGTTCTCAGGAGATCTGCTCTCTTTGGTGGGGCTGAATGGAATTCAGCAGCTGCAGTTTAAGAGCTTTTGGTGGGGCGTGGCTGATGGAGCACACTGAATTGGCCTACACTGGCAAGGTAATGAGAGGGAGGCAGTGTGGGGACCTAATATGTGGCATTGGGATAGATTGCTCCTGGGTGGTGCTCCACTTGCTAAGTTTGATATTGGGAAGGGAGTAGAGTGCCAGCAGGGGCTTGGCCAGGATCTTTGGCCAAGTGGCTGGCAGGTAGCAGGGATTAGTGAGGAGTGGGACTGGGCTGGTATCTAGTCTTGGAGTGCAGAGGTTCAGAGGTGGCTTCCCCCCAAGTTCTGGGTGGTATGGTGGAGAATGTTGTAGAGGAATGTCATACTGAATTTCCATATGGGGCATTTGGTGGATGGTGGACAATTTGACTGTGAGGAGTGTTATAATGTTGGGAGAGCTGGGGATCATGTACAGATGCTGGAACATTGGCTAGGAGAGTGCGAGGTTTTGGGGGACTTTTGGGCTGAGATAGGAAATCGACTGAGTGTAGGGCATAGGCTGGTAGGGGTGGGAGGTCGATGGGAGGATTTGAGATCTCGGCTCATAGGTGAGGTGGGTGATAGTTGGCTCACTGTAGGGTAGGTATTAGCAATATGGGTAGGACTGGCGGGTCATTGGCTTTTTGTATTTGAGGAGGGACAGTGGCTGGGGCTGTGGGAGAAGGTATTAAGATGGGAAGGGCTATTGGGAGATCTGCTGACTGGGTGGTGGGTGGGTTGGGGTCCTCAGGGGGGCCAATATTGCAGTTTGGTGGTGAGGATCTGTGAGCAGAGTGGTGGGAGGGTGGCGATAGTGTTAGACATAGT
>RBNI01000177.1:0-38575 GCA_003990745.1 Jimgerdemannia flammicorona | reverse complement strand
AAAAAAAAAAAAAAAAGTAAAATGACGTTATCACCAATGATGTTATCATATTTAATAGTAGCAGGAAGGAGATCAGAGACTCTCCAATCTATGAAATTTCTCTCTACAAAGTAGGGAATAAAGGTAGAATCTTGAGAGGGTCTGATCTGAATACTGGGGCCTTGAAATACTGAGATTAATCCTTATAGGAATTGATCTAGATTGTCCTGGAGAATGGGATTCCAGAACTCTACTATCTTATCACTTTTGAGAGTAATAGTGGATAGGGCTTCTGTGGCCACTATAGCTTCTAGTATATCTATACAGTGGGCTGATAATTTCTTGAAGTCTGAGACTCTGATATACTCCAAGTTGGGGATTGACAAAGGTACATGCCAAGACCTAATAGATCTTTTTGGCTACTCTCAATTCAATCTATAGGAGTGATATCTTGTATCTCTTGGAGACTGGTCTGAGGGAATTCCCAGTAGAGGAGGTTTCTTATTTCGTATTCCTACCACATCTAGAGATATTTGGTAGCAGTAGTGATTCTTATCTCCATTTTGTAGCAGTAAAGAGTAAATAGTAAGGGTTACCAGTATCTAGGTTGAGGCTAGGAATCCTTCTAGTGTAAGTCCTCATGACTCTTCTGATGTCTTGAAATATTCTTTCCTGAACTGAGAGGCCTTGGTAGTTTCTGGACCTTGAGGTTTAGTGAGCAGCAGGCATTTTATTTATAGTGAGTCTTTTGAACTATTTTAAGATTTTGTAAGTCTTGTTAGTGTTGTTGCTACTGTAGTTTCTTGGTTCTTCTTTTATATTTCTTGAGATATCTATCTTATGGTTGTTATGACTCATAGTTAGTTATCACTGCTCATCTTATAGCCTGGGTGAGTCATGCTGTATAATCTTCTTGTGTTCTGATCTGGTAGCTTGTAAGAAAAGGCTGTCTCCTGTAATGATGTCACCATTCTGAGGTCACTATTATATCTTCCTCCTGAATAAGAATCTTCTCTTGAATGTTCTTATTCATTAGTCTAGTGTGAAATATTTTCTGATTCCATAACCTCTGGCAGAGAGTTGAAAAGTGATATTTATAGACTGGTATCTTCCTTATATATTTTGACATAATGATGAAGGATAGCTCCCTTCATATAGAGCAAGAGCCTGATTCTGATCTTGACTAATAAGTTGTTGGTTTGAACTTCTCTGGCTTTGAAAGTCTCATAGATAAGTAGTTGCTAGTACTGTATCTCTTAGAGAATAGTTTAGACAGATTGTTTACTGGTCACAGAATATGCTGTTATGATTTGCAGACTAGAACCTCATGAGTGGTCATCATATTTTGCTTCTCTTATATAGATTCATAGTACCTCTTAAGTCTGTTCCTATATACCATAGTAGGCAATATAGTCACTGAGAGTTTTTTAAGCCAAAAAGTAGTTCTCTTGATATCTTATACATAGAAGGGTTCTTCTTATTTGGACTCCAGTTTTTGTGATCATGAGGCTTCTATCATATTTTGATATAGTAGGACCTTTTCTTCAATTTGAATGGGTTCTAGAATCTTGTGATTCTTTTCTACATTCTTCCTTATTAGCATTTGTGACTTAATGATGTAATCTTCTGTCTTCTTCCTGATTTGATATAGTCTCCAGATTTCTGAGTCATTAGATCTAGATTTGTAGCTGAAGTTCTATCAGAATCTTCTTCTCTAAAGAGCAGTTCTCTGGGATAAAGTGTATACTCTGTAACTATATGTCTTTTTTTTTTTTTTTTTTTTTTTTTTTTTTATGGTTTTTTTTTTTTTTTTTTTTTTTTTTATAGTCTCATGGACTTTGCTATTTATTACCATTCTATTAGCTATAAGTATAGAACTCCATCTCACTATCTAATCCCCCTAGAGGGACCCCCCTCTATACTCTCATGCTTGAATATTACCCTATTACCCACTACTCCAACTCTCCCCTCACTCTGCCTACAAATTTTTTCTACTAATTGACACTGCCAACTACCCTGCAGACCCCATCCAAGCCACCAGCCTGTCAGAACATCCTCCATCAACCCTTTTCATCTTGCCAGCTACTCCTCCAAACCCAAATATTTCTCTTTCTCAAAAACAAATAACTAGTAACCTACTAGCTCTACCCATACAGCCAATACCTAATCCAAAGTAAGTTACTCCTTCCCAACCTCTCCCACCAATATGTTCTTAAGATTCTCTCATCAATCCCTCTCAGCATTCCCCCTATATACAATACCTAAGTGAAACCCAACTGTTAACCAAAAATCACTAAGTATCTCATACTCTTTTAGCCAATATTCTGGTATCTATACAAACCCCCCTTCCTGCCCTATATTATAATACTCCTCACAGTCAAAGCTCTTCCCCTCCATAAGATGGCCTAAGCAAAAGTTGAGCATGACATTCCTCCACAGTATATATCACCAGATCACCCAGTACTTAGGTAGTAACTATCTCCTCACCTCTGCACTCTAGGCCCAGACTCCATTCTAGTCCCACTTCTCTCCAATATCTGTCATCTGCCAGCTACCAGGCCAAGCATCCTGGCCCAACCCCCTCTGGTATTTGACTCTATCTCCAATATCAAAATTCAGTAGAGGGGTGCCCTCTAACAATACTCTATCTTATCTCTACATTGCTGGGCCCCAAGGTATCTCCCCTTCATCCCCCTACTAGCAGATTTCAATATAGTGAGCCCCATCTACTACTCTCTACCAGAAGCCCTTATACCACATATGCTCACTATTTTAAAACCCAACTGAGGACAGTAGATCTCTGGTAGAGCCTCTTGATGAACACCTCATCTTTCAGATCTTCTTCATCAGTGGAACCCAGCTACCACTCCTCAGTTCCACTGCTCTCTTCAGCCACCATGCTTTCAAACAATGCAGCCTCTTTGGAAAGTCAACCAGTCTAAGTCCTCCTCTAATCACCAGTAATACTAAGATTTCCCAGCTAATCTGACTCCTCCTCTCAGCCCAGATCCAATTTCTAGCTATCTTCAAAAGTCTCTTCACTACCCAGGTCAGAAAGTCTAGATGATATACCAGATATCACAGCTTCAGCAGCCAGTAGATATTCAAAATTGTAATCTGCTCCACCAATGAAATACAGCAGTCTCCCCAGCTCTACAGGGCCTCCTCCCAGATAGCTACTCTCTGTTTCTACCAAGATCTTGGTAGAACAGACCCATATACTAAAAGATAGACACCCAGGTACCTAACAGTCTCTTTAGCTAGAACAATTGTTCCAATGACATCCCCTTCCACCAAGCCATTGTCTAACACTATTATTTCATACTTATGCTAGTTAAGTTTCACCCCAGAATGTGTCTCATACCACTTGACTGTTTCCCAGAGCTCCCTGACATCTGCAAAGGCTCCAACTTTCCATACCATACTAAATACTGAGAGCTACACTATCTTCTACTGGATCCTATCCATCAATGGCTCTAAGGATAGAGTGTACAGAATAGGCAACAGTAGGTCCCCCTGAGGAATACCCCTACCTAGAGAGAATGCCACCCCTCTATATCCATTATATATAAGTGCTGCTCTACTCTCTTCCAACAGGCTGACCATTGCCATCTGAAACTGCTGGGGGATATCAATTCTGTCCAGTACTTTCACCAGTCAGACCTACTGAACATGGTCATAAGCCTTCTCCTGATCCAAGAAGACCAATCTCCCATCCAGTCCACAAGCTTGAGCCTCTTCAATAACACCATACACCCAAGCTGTACCATCCCTAATTAGCCAGCCCCTCACAAAACCTTGCTGCTCCTCCCCCAAGACTTATTGGGCCACCTTCTATATTCTTGCCATCACCACCTTAGTGACCAACTTCCTGTCTATATCCAGCAGCATAATTGGTCCCTAGTTCTTCCAGTCCTCTCTCTTGCCCTTGTCCTTAAAAAGCAGTGTCATCAGCCTCAGATTCTGCTCACCTCCCTGACTATAGGACCAAGTTACAAAGTACCATCAACTCCCCCAGCACTTCAGGGACTTCCACCATCTTCTTCCAAAAGTCCCAGAGCAGACCGTCCTCTCCTGGTACCATGCCTAGTATAGTTATAGCAAGAACCTGGCAAATCTCCTCCTCCTGTACTGGCACTATCAAACTGCCCAGCCCATCTACTTGTAGTAAGTGCCAATCTTCCAAAGTGCATTCTATAGTGGCCTCATCAGTCTCACCCTCCTCCTCACTCTACAGACTACTCCACCTCTCTTTCAGTGAACCCAAAATATCTTAGGAACCATGAACCAGTACACCATTGGAATCCAGGACCCCCTCCCATCTCTGCCACACTCTCCTTACTCTAAGGGACCCTAAAAGGAACTTAGAGGGCCTCTCTCCCTCCTTCAGCCTCTGCTAGCAAAGCCATACAGCCAAACTCTGCACCTGTGTCTCCTCCTCTTCTCTCAACACTTGTTGTAGCTCTACAACCTCTATCTTTGTCTGCCTCACCCTCTAGTCCTCCATCCTCTCTAAGGCCAAGAGCCCTGCCCAATCCTCCAAAAGCCCAGCCAATCTAACTGAAGTCCAGGTCACCCTCCTTCTCTGTCTTCTAGCCTTCTTTTTAGCTATACTCCAGTAGACCTTAGCAGCCTCCTTCAATCTCACCCATCAGACACCCACTGGGGCCCCCTCCTATATCCAACTCTCTATTTGCTGCTGAATGTCCTCTGCCCACTTATTCCACAATACCTTCTCAGTCAACAAAGAGGAGTTGAGGTACTAATGTCCAGGTCCAACCCCACTCCCCCCAAAGTGACTCTGCCCTAACAGTCTCTAGTAATCAGACCACAGACAATACTCAGCCTCCAGTGATTTCCAAACATCCAAATCCTATTAATCTGCTGTTAACATCTAGCCAATCCTTGTCTCCAGACCATTGGCCTAGTGTGTGTAGACCTTCCTATCTCCCCAGAGTTCCCTACCAGTATCTACCAGGGAACTCAGCCTCTTCACTTTCTCCTACAACCCCAGACCCCCACTCCTATCCTCAGTCCCCTACTCTCCATCAGTTCTATTCACTTCTGCCTCTGCAAGTGCCCCACTCTCCTGAAGTTCTTTCACCCAATCCACTCTCTCATCATATACAGCAGGGTAGTAGTAAGACCCCACCAAAACTGGCTCCTAATCTGGTTGAATCCACTCTCTCCAGACCAGCCTATCTCCCCAGCTCCTCATATCTTATATCTCCCCTCTGCCTCTCCAGACTAAGATCCCAACCTTGCCCTTCCAAACTGCCACTCTACTCTATTCTATTGTCTATTGCAATCTATCTAAGTCATCTTCACATCTAACATCCTGTAAAAGAAAAAGATCAGCCTCCAGACTCTTAAGCTAAGTAAAAATGTTCTGATATTTAACTGAACCTCACAGCTCATTCA
The DNA here is from genome assembly GCA_003990745.1 of Jimgerdemannia flammicorona. Classification (NCBI taxonomy): domain Eukaryota; kingdom Fungi; phylum Mucoromycota; class Endogonomycetes; order Endogonales; family Endogonaceae; genus Jimgerdemannia; species Jimgerdemannia flammicorona. The sequence continues at coordinate 33,175 of RBNI01000177.1, read as the reverse complement.
CATTCAAAGAGAAAAAGTTCATTATACTATTTATAATAAATAATGTTAAAAGTCCTGCTTTCTCTCTACAACTCTACATCTATTCTTTCCTGTATCAAGTCTAAGTTATGTTCTATAGCCACCTCCTCCTCTTTAACTCTTTTTGCCTCCAATCTCCCCAGAAGATCATTTAGTTCTCTATCCTTCTTTTTCTCAAAATTCTCATGATATTCCAGGCAGACCTCCTACCAGAGCTGCAATCCATGATACTCTGTCCAACAGAAGGCAGCCTGCTCACCAGCCACTACTGCCAGCTCAGTCTCTCTCTCTTTATCAACCTCATACCCTTTCTCTTCTAGGAAAACTGCAAGTACCTCCACCTTCAGTGTCTCTACCATACCATCACCACACAGAATCTATATCCAATACTCATCACTCATCACTCTCAGATCCACTTCTCTCAACTTCTCAGCCACAAAGTTGTTCATCATCTGACAAATCCATAATAGGTTCTCCACCTCCTTCCTCCCTAGAGTCACTGGTCTTTCTCTATCCAGCATTGACATATCTACTCCTATACTTGCAGTCTCATCCCACTCTTTCTCTAGAATGTTCACTAGTTTCTCCTCATCAGCCACCACCACCTGTCCCCCCTTTGCCATCTTAGGAACTCCAAAGTGTACTTACTGGGCACTATGCATTGACACAACCTCTACTACCTAGTCTTTCACAGTTGGTCCCCATCTAATAAGAGGAGGAGGAGAATCCTCCCAGACATCAAATGTACCATTCTCATATGAGTCCTTGCTCAGTGCCTTCCTGGCCTCCTCTGGACCCACCTCTACAATCTCTCTACTTCTGCTAGTCCAGACACTCACTTTGGCTCCTCTAGTATCCTCACTACCACCAGTAGCCCTCTTTGCCTCTCTCTCTAGTTTTGCCAGCAACTCCCTCTACTGCTTGTATCATTGGAACCTCTCTCACATCCCCTTATCAATGTGGACATGTTTCTCATTAACAATCTCTAAGTATATCAACTCTACATATGTCTTCTAAGTCTTTGTCCTCTGCTCTACTGTACCACTCATCCTCTAGCATCTCCAACAGGTTCTCTTCCTCCTCCTCACTCATTACCTTGCATATGAAGGCTCTCTACACCATTACTAAAGACCAATTATGAGCCTTCTCAGTAGCCTCTCTCTCTGCCAACTGAATCTGGATATCAATATCTCCCATCCAGAAGGAGGTCTCTTCCCAGACCCTGAACCCTACATTGACCACCTCTCTATACTCAGCCATGACTTCCTCAACTCTCCTCCTCATCTCTACAACAGTCACCATAGGAATCCCTTTCACCAGGAGCTATACCACCCTGGGATCTCACCTCAAGCAGTATACTATTAGAATATATACCTCTCTGACCATCAACCCAATCTTCAGCACCTCCTCTAATAGTTCTATCTCCTCCATCCCTTTCAGGCACCTCAGGAACTTAACAGATGCTGCATCATTCATCTGCTTAGTAATTAGTCTCAAAACTATCTTTGCCATCACCACTAAGCCCCAGAAGTACAAGGTAACTACAAACTCCAAGATTGACTTTTTAAGTAATGGGGCCACTGTCAGGTCTGTTACACCATCAGCCAGATCACTAGACCTCATGCCCTTCCCACAACCCAGTCCACCATCAGCAGTTCCATCTAGATTTTTTTCCAGATTGCCCATCATACTCCCATTAGCAGTCACCCCTCAGCTACTACACTGCCTGCCCCACTACTCTGACCCCCCAGAGGGACTCTCTCCTGCTGCTGCTGCTCTGCAGTCTTCACTACCTCCTTACTCCTCTTTAGCCAGCTCTTTAGTCTGGTCACCAGCTGTCTCTCCTTTACTGTATCTACAAAGCTCACTCTCCCAATTCTCTGTCCTCTAATACTACTCCCTCCCCTTCTACATCCTCCCACCAATAAGCTCCTGATACTTCCCCCTAATCCAGGACCTCTCTCTATATATTGTCAGTCAAATACACTTGGGACCCCCTGCCTAGTATGTATCTCAGAATACTCATCACTCACCATATTACTAGTATCATTTCTCTAAAAACTGTATCATAAGTATTGTCAGAAGGTGGTTGTGTAACCTGAATGTTACTGGAGGAAGATATGACACTGTAACTATATGTCTCATAGGATGGAGAGAGCAGTTGGGAGGTAGTTATTCCAATTTTCATATATGTCTGAGATCTTATTCTTGAGGGTCTTTTTTGTTTTTTCTATCTGTTCATTTTCTTAAGAGTGATATACAGTAGTCTTGATATACTTAATCTCATATTTCTGATATATTATCTTATAGAATCTGTTGAGAAATTCTGTACTATAGTCTGTGGTGATTTGCTTTAATGTCTTATAGTAGTAGATGATTTCTCAGTACAAGAAGTCAGCAATAGAGAGAGTATTGGCTTCTTATAATACTTCTGCTTCTATCCATTTGGTAAAAAAATCTACAATAACTATAATATAGTAGTTTTCTGATAGAGTTACTGGTAGTAGTCCAATGATGTCTATTACAATATAGTATAAGGGGATAGGTTCAATTCTTGATGATCTGAGTATCTGGTCTTACTGATCTTGTTTCTGTTTTTGATACTTATCATACTCTTTGACAAATTAGTACAGGTCTTCCTCCATCTTAGGTCACTACATAGTTCTTCTTATCTTGTTATATGTATTGTAACATGCCTGACTCAATGGAGGCAAATTACAAGGTTGGGGGGTTGATGTAGTTTGGCTTGAGCCCCCAGTTACTTTGTTAAAAGCAATAAAATGTTCTTGGTGTTTAGTGGTATGATAGTCAAGATCTGGATACTGTGAGTGATTTGTATGTTGATTTCCTAATTGGAATAGTTCTCTGGATATAGTAGCAATTTGTATATGTGAATGGGTTTTCTTCTTGGGTCAACTGGAAATTGGTAGAATTTCATATATAGTGTGACAATCTTGATGCATGATGGTCTGGTAATTTTGCAGTTCTCCTTATGCGATTTCTATATAATAGTCTTGTATAGCATAACAGGGTTCCTTATTTGGGTCAACTGGGAATGCCACAATTTTGTGTAGTGAGGCAATCTCCAAAAGTATGCAATTTCTGGTGAATAACCTAATTTGGCTCACTGGGAATAGAGGATGATGTGGGTTCTTCCTGGGACAGTTTGCTGGGAATTATATAAGCAGCGAGTTCTTCTGTACTGGGCCCTTCTGGGGATAATACTTGGGTGGTGCAGATTCTTCTAAATCAGCAGCTTCAACTGGGAATACTATGGCATGGATTCTTCCTGAATCAGTGGCTTCAACTGGGAAATGGCAGTGAAGTTCTTCCTTGAACTTGGACAGCAATTCTTTAGACTTATCTGGCAAGCAAACTAATAGTTCCAAAGGCAGTGAAGTTCTTCCTTGAACTTGGTGGCAAATCTTCAGCTTTGTATTGGAAAGTGGACCAGAGTAGAAAAGAAGAGAACCAAGCTCACAACTTCTTGGCAGTGACTCATTGGCAGGTGTATCTCCTAAGTATTGCAATCTAATTCCTTTAGGATCAAGTGGCTTTTGGCAGGCATTTCTCCTAAGTATACCAGACAATTGACTTTTGCTTTGGTTTGTATTCAACTTTCAGACTGAGGTTTATTTACTCTTGTCTCTGGGGTATTTTATACAAGTTGGTTGCTATCTGGTTGCTATCTAGCTAACTATAGATTTGCTATTTATGGTGTGTTTGGGTGGACAGCCACTGTTTGGCAGACAGCTACTGTCCAGGGGACAGCCACTGTTCACATTATTCCCTTCTTTGGCTATTTGGTTATTTATACATTTTCCACAGTAATAGTTGCTAGTTACTATACTATAGTAATGTTCATGTCACCTGGTTAGATTTCAAGATTGCTACATTTTTGTGTTTTGTCACATTAGCCTCCACTAAAAGGTAGTCTGTCTCAGACTATCCTTTAGTCATCATTCCAATAAGTATAGGTATCTTCTGTATCTATGTCTGTTCCATCATCATCTCCTTCAGTACCTGGGTTGCTCTATTCTAGCTCTGGATCTTCTTCTTGTTCTTTAGGAAACAGGATGTCTACTTGTTGAAGAATACTCTGAAAGGTGGTCTTATTCATCTGATGAATATCATTGAGATAGAAGTGGGACTGCACCAGGGCTCCAAAATTTTATTTGTACAAGGTATAGATTTGTTTGGCAGTTCTTGCTTCTCAGTAGGTTATGCCAGCTGGTCCTCTAATATATGGCTGTTCTTGAAGTAGTTGTCCAATATTGTAAAAGGCCTGTAGGTAGTGGATCTGTGTTATGTAATGTGGACTATGGAGAGAGAAGAAAACTATTTATTGCTAATTCTTATGTGCTTTTATGCATCACAATTAGTGATGTTTACATGATGACGTAGTCAAAGAAGGCTGTGCCACCATATATCGAGTTGTAACCTACATATTTCAATACTCCTGCTCAACAAGATATGCAAATTCCCAACTGCAATACTAAGCTATAACCACTGCAAATCTCGCTGTAGTGTTCAGACCGCTATCTAGAAACTGAAAAACATTCGAATTGCCATTCCGACTAAAATAATATCGTCAACCCAAATTCCCAGGTATACTGTTCCTGAGGATATATATCAGGTGTATATGCATGGATCGGCTTCACAATGCTTGAATCCATTGTCTAGGAGATATCCATCAATCTTTTGATTCCACAACCTTGCTGCTTGCTTGATTCCATAGAGCCCTTTGTGTAATTTACATACGAGCTCGTTTCCGTCATTGTCGTATAGTTCGGATCCTTGTGGTTGTTGTACGTATAACTCCATGTCTACGTCACCATTCAAGAACGCTGTCTTTACGTCCATTTGGTGTATTTCATAGTCATACTTGGCTCTGATCGCAAGAAGTATTCTAAGCGAAGTCAACTTAAATACCAGGGAAAATGTCTCATCGTAGTCTACGCTGTAGCCTTGCGAGTACCCCTTTGCTACAAATCGAGCCTTATACTGTTCTACGTTGCCATTAGCCTTATGCTTGATCTTGTAGACCCACTTCGATCCTATAGCTTGTCACTCTGCTGGAAGGCTTACTAGATCCTAAGTGTTGTTTTTGATGAGTGAACTGTACTCCTTGTCCATAGCCTTTCCCCACTCCTTCTTATCATTTGAGTGAATGGCTTCATCGTAGTGTGCTGGCTCACCAGTCGTTGCTATATAAGTGTATTTGCAGACATAGTTCACATGATGTTGTTTGCGATGAGATGACTTGGGTGGGTTTCAGTAATTTCCCAGATCCGCTTGGACTTCGTTATCCATCCCAGATTTGTGCTTCTTCTTACCCTTCGGAAAGGTATCCTCTTCGTCATCCTCATCCGTAATTTCCGTTATCCTTGGTTCTTGCAACTTCATTTCCATTTGAATGGGTTGCATTTTCACTGGCGTAGGTTCCAAGGATGTCTTTGGTGTCATTCCGGATGTAGATGTTGTTCCGCTAGTCTTTGCAGTTAGCGTAGATGTTGCTGGCTGTACCATCGAATTCACTGTTGGATTTGAGATAGGAATTTCCATGTAAATTTCCTGCTTAATCTCTTTGAACTGTACGTCATGTGAAATGATCATACGTCGTTTCTGCGGGTTCCAAAGTCTGTATCCCACTCCATTGTATCTAAGGAATATATGCTTATCTGCCTTAGGTTCGAACTTGCCTCAGTTGCCACCTTTGTCCAGAATGTATGCCTCGCTTCCGAATATGCGTAAGTGTGAAATGTCAGGCTTGGATCCATTCCATAATTCCTCAGGGGTAAGATTGCTGTCATTCCTGGATTGCTTGCTGGGATCCTTGCTTAGAGCTTGAGAGAAACAACGATTTCGAATATATGCTGCCATATTTACTGCTTCCGCCCAAAAGGACTTCAGCAAGCCGGCCATATTCATTATTGTTCTAGCCATTTCCACTACCGTTCGATTGAATCATTCTGCCATGCTATTTTGCTGAGGTGTATAAGGGGCTGTTGTAGAGTGCTGTATACCGTTCTTCTTCAAGAAGTGTCTGAAACCTTTGTTGATGTATTCTTTGTCGTTATCTGAGTGTAGGGTTCGTATTCTATATCCCATCTTGTTCTCCACGGCTGCCTTGAATTCCTGGAATTTGTCGAATGCCTCGTTTTTCCCCGTAATGAAATATACGTGGACTTTACATGTATAATTATCAATGAATGTAATAAAATACTTCTTCCCGGAGTGTGATGCCATTCGCATGGGGCCACAAATATCCATATGAATCAAATCGAGAATGCCGGCTGCTCACTTCGTTCATTCCTGAAAAGGTTGTCGGGAAGTCTTGTTTGCCACGCATCCATCGCAAAAGAAATCCAGTGGTGTATAGTCTGGTAAACCGTACACGGACTTGCTCCTTATCATCTATTCCAGGCTTGTTTTACCGATATGTCCTAAGCATTCATGCATTATATGCCAGAAATCCTCTCCTGTCATAGTTGCAGAATATGCGGATGTAGCGCCACTCGGCATGCTGTTGATTGCGTATAGATTCCCCTTTCTCGATGCATACATTAACTCCTTATTGTTCTTCAGATTGATTACCGTTACACCGTTCAGGCATATATTTACTCCTCTGTCCCCGCAAGCCATCATCTGGCCTATCGAGAAGAGGTTCTGGCCTATATCTGGAACGTATAGTATGTCCACGAAGGTGCCTGAAGGTTCATCAACATTTCCATGTAGATGTATACCTATGTTGTCTTTCCCTTGAGTATAAATGACGTTATTATCACCTAGCTTGATAGTTATGGGATGCTCAAACTTCTTGTATGTAGAGAACCACTCCCGGTGAGCCATCATATGCTGTGTTGCGCCCAAATCCATGAGCCAGACCTCTTTGCTGTATGCATAAGTGCTGTTCGGCATATAGCTTACATTTGCACTGGCGCCGACGTTGACATCACTATTTTTCGCTGTCTGAAAAGTATTTTGTTGACCAGGATTTGTAGATGTCGAACTGGTGGAATTGCATCTGCAACTGGCATTGGTGGAACTGGTGGTTGGTTCTGAATTTCCTCCTATTTCAATGGTTTCTGCATATGGATAGGTTGCCGCTTCTGCGAAGAATAGACCTCTACCACTGCTGTTCTCATTGTTGGCATCCACCATATTTGCCTGCTATTGTCCTTGCTGTTGGCCACCCTTTTCCTTCTTCTTGTGGTTGCAGTCCTGCTCACGATGTCCATACTTATTACAGTAAAAGCATTTACCATCGAATTTCTCGCATTGCTGGCCTCGACCTTTGTTCGGCTTGCCTTTGCCTCGTCCACGTGCTCAACCATAGAATGCTTTCTCATCGTATTCCTTGTTGGCGTTGTTGCTGCCTAGCCTCGTTTCCTTGTTTAAAAGGCTTGTGATGACATACTTATAATCTGATAATCTGCTGGATTCCCTCATAGCAGCAACAACCACATTGTATGCTTCGGGAAGGCCTCATATAAGAGCCAGGACCTTGTCTTCATCCTTGATGGTGTCTGCCAGCGTAGATGTAAGGGAATTCACTTGATTCGCCAGCTCGTCGACTCGATTGGCATAGTCCTGGATGCTCTCCTTGGACTTAATTCGAAGATTGAATAGTTGTGCCTTTAAGTGGAATCTGTTTGACACAGATGCCTGTTGATGGTGATTGCGTAAAATCTCCCAGACTTCATTCGCCATCATAGCGTTGATTACCAGCTTCATTTGCATGTTCGAAAGGGTGAACATAATCTCCCTTAGTACTTTGTGATCTTTCGCGGCATCGTATGTCATTACTTGCGCCTGTGGCTTCCAGTAGTCCTCCAAACCGCATTCTTCAAGGAGATTCTTCATATGATATGCCCATATGGCGTAGTCCTTACCGTCAAAGACAGGAATCATCCTCTTTACTATTGACGTTGGCACCACTGCCGGAATGTTCGTCATCATGGAAGTGAAACCCATTCCAGCTGTGTTTGTGTTTGTGTTACCAGGACTTGGTGGCTCACTGCTAGCACTGCTTGAACTAGTAGCCATTGTATAGTGTATGTGTAAGAGGGGTATATAGCTGCTAACCGGGGCTCATAACCTGTTGTGTAATGTGGACTGTGGAGAGAGAAGCAAACTGTTTATTGCTAATTCTTACACACTTTTACACATTGCAATTAGTGACGTTTACATGATGATGTAGTCAAAGAAGGCTGCGCCACCATATATCGAGTTGTAACCTACATATTTCAATAATCTGTAACAATCTTTGGGCAATGGCAAGATTCTCTTGATGCTTCTAGATCAACTGTATTGGGGTTCCTTCAAGTTGGCAGAACTGGGGCAAGAGAATTGGTAGGGTCCAGAAGGAGCTGAGGACCAATGTCTGGAGGCACTAATCAATTCTTTGACTCATAGTGTAGAGGGGAGATATAATTTGAGGCGATTGATGTATACTGGTGTTCTCAGGATTTGTCTATCCATGCTTCTTAAATAGATGCTGGTTCCTCTGATATTATGTACAAGATAAGGTCCTTCCCATTTGGGTTCCAGTTTGGTGGCAAAATTTGTTTCAATTATACTTCTCTAGAGTAATACTTGATCTCCAATCTTGATCTCCTAATCCTTCTATTTTTATTATAGTACTTCTTTTGTCTTTTTTGTGCTTTGATAATCTGACCTTGGGCTTGATTATGTAACTGTTCTGCCTTCTTGAGAAGGTCTCTAAGATTCTCATGGTCAGTGATTCTAGTTTTCTTGACAAATATCATTTTGAATGGCTTTTATTTAGTAGAGGCAGCAGGGGTGTTCTGAATTTCCCATAGAATCTCAGGTAAGCAGAGGTCCCAATTGGTAGGATTGACTTGGGCAAGTTCTTTCTTGATGGTCTGGTTCATTCTCTCTGTCATACCATTGGTCTGAGGGTGGTATGATGTGGTCTGCTTGAGGTGGATCTTGTGAATTTGGACAAAACTTGTGATTATGTTATTGATGAATTCTGTGCCTTGGTCAGAGATGAGTTCTTCTGGAGGTCCATATCTGAGTGTGAGTCTATGGAGAAGGTCTACAATGGTTAAGGCATCTGCAATTTCTATTGGGAAAGCCTCAGGCCACTTGGTCAGATGTTCTACAAGTACAAGGATGTATTTGTTTCTTCTTGGTATAACTGGTAGAGGTCCAATTATGTCTACTCCCCATCTTTGAAAGATGTGAGTGGGTGGGGGAATTGGTTGCAGAGGGGCTTGATAGTTCTTCTTTCCTTGGTACTTCTGGCAGGTGTCACATTTCTGAATAATGTCTCAGACTTGTACTCTGAGGTGGGGCCAATATTGATATTATTTTTGAATCTTATCTTCTGTACTTGTCTGTCCTTGGTGGGCTTTCTAGTATTCTTATCGGATGAGATCTTCTTGTTCCTTGATAGTCTGAGGAGCTTCCTTTAGGGTGTAGTTCCTTGGGACACTCTTTTTCTGGTTCATTGGGGCTGGCAGGAAAGTATATCAACATTATTGTGAGCTTTCTCTACTTTGTGGATAATGGTGATTTTGTAATCCTGAAGGATAAGGATCCAGTGGACTAGGATTCTGGTGGGTTCCTTGCAATTGAATAGCCATTTGAGAGCTGCATGGTCTGTGATCAGGGTAAATCTTTTTCTGATGAGGTAATACTTGAACAGAGTGACCACCCATATGACTGCAAGACATTCCAGTTTGGTGCTACCATAGTTCATCTGCTGCTAATTAGTAGCTCTACTTATATAAGCTATCATGTGGTGCTGTTGATCAGGTCCTTCTTGAGCTAGAACTGCTCCTAGGCCATCTTTGAAAGCATCTGTATATAAGATGAATGGTTTCTGTAGATTGGGGTGCACAAGGATTGGTGCTATAGTCATGTGGTTCTTGAGTTCTTGGAAGGCTGTTTCTTGTGATTCTATCCACTTAAATAGCACTCCTTTCTTGAGAAGGATTTGGATTGGGGCCATAATTTGGGCAAAAGTCCTTGATGAACCTTCTGTAGTAGGATACTAGCATCAGTAATGATAGTGTTTCCTTTGGGGTCTTAGGTATTGGCCAATTGTTAATCTTCTCAGTTTTCTTTGGGTCTGCATGGGTTCCTTCTTTCAAAACTATGAATCTAAGAAATTCAAGTTTCTGTTTCCCAAAGTAGCATTTCTTTGCATTTAATCTCAAGTGGTTCTTATGGGTGAGCTTGAAGAATTCCTCTAGGTGGTGTAGGTGTTCTTTGAAATTGGCTGAATAGATGTTGGAATCATCCATATATACAATCAGACAGTGGTGGATCAAGGGGGCATAGACTGAGTTCATCATCCTCTAGAAGGTGGGGGGGTACATTGCAAAGTCTGAAGGGCATTTGAAGGTACTCAAACAGTTTTCCTAGAGCAAGAAAGGCTGTCTTTTGAATGTCCTTAGAGTCTATGGAGATCTCATGGAATCCTGTGAAGAGATCCATACTACTGAAGTATCTGGCATCTTGTAACTGATCCAAAAGGTCATCGATTCTGGGCAAAGGATAGGCATCCTTTTCAGTGACTGAATTGAGTTTCCTGTAATCCACACAGAGTCTCCATCCTCCTTTCTTCAGTACAATAAGTATAGGGCTAGCCCAGGGACTGGTAGAGGGTCAGATAACTCTATTGCCTAAGAGTTCTTGAATGTGCTCCTTTTTAAATGTTTTCAAGTGATGGGGTATTCTATAGGGTTTCTGCCAGATGGGTGTTACATTTCCTGTATTTATACTGTGGTGATATGATGGATTATATGGCAGGTTTCCATAATCAGTGGTGAAGATATCTTGATATTTGTTGAGAAGTTCTACTAGTTGTTGCTGTTGTTGAGGTGTCAATTCTTCTCCAATGTTAGTGGAAGGCTTCACTGTCTCCTGGGTCGCAGAGGGGTCTTTCCTTTCTTCTGAGACCTTTTGCTGTTTCCTGATAGGTTTAGTTCATAAACTTCTCTATGAGTTTGGTTGAGAAAAGGCACCAGATGTCCTATGATGGTTCCTTTTGGCAAGATGATGGTTTCCTAACTTTGGTTTGTTGCTTGGGAATATACCAGGTTCATCTTATTAGAGAATGTGTATCCCTCTATGTCCAGGTGGGGGATATCTTCCTTGGGTTCAAAGAAAAGATTTCTGGGGTTAAGTAGTGCAAAGATTTCAAAGGTGGTTTGTTCTCCAGGCTCCAGGATAAGATTCTTGTACAGTCTGACTGGTTGTCAGTATACCTGCTGGGGAACATTCCTCTTGAGGTGGTTGACTTAAAGGAGATATACTTTCTTCCTGTCTGAACTTCTAAATCTCTTGGCTTGTCTTATTCCTTCAGTTAGTTCAGAGACTTCTTATAACTGTGGAGTCTTGACCTTCATGAAGACTGCTTGGGCAATCTTCTGTTCTCTAATGATTCAGTGCTATTCTGTACTACTGTTGTGTAGAATAACCTTGATTTTACCTGTATATCCTTTTTTTTTTTTTTTTATAGTCACTTGGACTCCGCCTTTATTACCAGTCTATGAATAAGTATACAACATCACTACTCACTATCCAATCCCCATAGGGGGGCTCCTCCCCACCTCCTCACGAATAAAGATCACCCTTTCACCAACTATGCCAACTCTCCCCCCACTCTGTCCACAAATTATCTCTACTAAGCAGTGCCTCCATCCACCCTGCAGCCACCAACCAAGCCACCAATCCATTAAGGTGTCTTCCATAAGCCTATGCCACCACATCAACTGATCCCCCAAGCCCCGTCGGCTCCCATCCTCAAAAACAAAAAGCCAGTAACTGGCCAGTCCTACCCAGATAGCCAATTCCCAGCCCAAAGTAATCCACTCCTTCCCTATCCCCCCTACCAATCTATCCCTCAAGTCCTCCCACCTCCCCCATACTTCACCCCTCTGATGCTGTACCCCCAAGTGTTCCCCAATTGCCCACCAATAATCCCCCAACACCTTACACTCTCCTAGCCAATGTTCAGGTGTCTGTACATAACCCCCCTCCTGCTCTACATTATGGCACTCCTCACAGTCGAAGCAACCTCCTACAATAAGGTGCCCTGAGCGAAAGTTGAGCATAACATTCCTCCACAGCATGCACCACCAAACCACCCAGTACTTTGGCAGCATCCACTTTTTCACTGCCGCACTCCAGGTCCAAACACTATGCCAGTCCCACTCTTCGCCAATCCCAACTCCTTGCCAACTGCTAGGCCACAGATCCTGGCCTGGTCCCCTTTGGCATTCCATTCCTTCACCAATGTCGAACTCAATTAGAGGAGTGCCACCCAGCAGTATATGATCCCATCTCCACATCGCTGGGTCCCAATCCTCCTCCCCTTCATTCCCCTGCCAATGAATTCCAATGCAATGCACCCCTTTGGTGATCCCCCATCAAAATCCTTTATATCACAGTTGCTTGGTGCTCTGAAGTCCAACCAATAAGAGGAGATCACCAGTCGAGCCCCTTGGTGATGTCCGCCTCTCCCAGATCATCTGTAGCAGAGGAACCCAACCACCTCCTTGCAATTCCACTGCCCTCTTTAGCCACCATGCTTGCAAGCAATGTAATCGTTTTGGAAAATCAACCAGCCCAAGACCACCTCTAGCCACTGGTAGGGACAAGGTCTCCCAACCAATCTGACTCCACCGTTCAGCCCAAATCCATCCCTTTGCTGACTTCACCAATTACTTCACCACCCAGGCTGGGAAGTCCAGATGATATGCCAGGTACTACAGCTTTGGCAGCCAGTAGACATTCAAGATTGAGACCCTTCCTGCCAGAGAAAATTATCTTCCCCCCCAACTCCGCAGGGCCTCCTCCCAGATCCCAATCCTCTGCTCCCACCACAGCCTGGGCAGAACTGACCTGTAGACTGACAAATAGATGCCCAAGTACCACACTGCTTCACCTGTGGGGACAATTGTTCCTATAACCTCCCCTCCCACCAAACCATTGCCAAGCACCATTGTTTCACACTTATGCCAATTCAGCTTTGCTCCAGAGTTCTCCTCATACCACTCCACAGTCTTTTTGAGCTCTTCAACATCAGCAATCGAACCCAAACCAACCACCATGTCATCAGCAAAGGCCCCAACTTTCCATCCTATGCCAAAGATAGAGAGTCCTACTATCCTCTGCCTAATTCTATCCATAAGGGGTTCCAGGGAGAGAGCATACAAAATGGGAGACAGTGGGTCCCCCTGGGGCACCCCCCTACTCAATGGGAATGCTACCCCTCTATGACCATTATACATGAGCACTGCCCTACTCCCTTCTAGTAAGCTGACTATTGCTGACTGGAATTGGGTTGGAACCCCCATTCTATCCAAAACTTTCGCCAGCCAGACTCTTCGCACCCGGTCATAAGCCTTCTCCTGGTCCAAGAAGACAAGTCACCCATCCAGTCCACAAGCCCTTACCCCTTCAATAACTCCATGTACCCAGGCAGTGCCATCCCTGATGAGCCGCCCACCCACAAATCCCCTCTGCTCACTACCCACAACTTGCTGGGCCACCTTCTGTAGTCTTGCCACCACCACCTTAGTCACCAACTTTCTGTCCATATCTAGCAACATTATCGGTTGCCAGTTCTTCCAATCCTCCCGCCTTCCTTTGTCTTTATAAAGCAGCATCACCAGCCCAAGGTCCTGCTCCCCCACCCACCTCCTGGTCTGTAGAATGAAGTCGTACAATGCCATCATTTCTTCTACCACCCCTGGGATGCCAACCATTTGCTTCCAAAAGTCCCAGAGCAGATCATCCTCTCCAGATGCCATACCTGGCATTGTAGCAGCAAGAACCTGGTGAATCTCAATTTCCTGTACAGGCCTCACCAGGTCACCTAGCCTCTCAACTTGTGGTGGATGCCAATCCTCCAATACTTGGTCAATAGTCGCAGCATCTGCCCCACCCTCCTCCTCACTCCACAATCCACTCCATCTCTCCTTCAGCGATCCAAGGATGTCCTGTACACCATGCACCAGTGTACCATCTGAGTCCAACACCTCTTCCCATCGTTGCTGTACCCGCCTTGCCCTGAGAGCCCTCGTAAGAAACTTGGAAGGCCTCTCCCCCTCCTCCAGACCTTGCCAGCAGAGCCATGCTGCCAAGCTCCATACCCTCGCCTCTTCCTCATCCCACAGCATCTGTTGCAGTTCCCCAATCTCCGTTTTCACCCTCATTGACCTCCAATTATCTTCTCCCTCCCACATTCTCAACATCACCCACTCCTCCAAAAGCCTAGTCAATCTGGTAGAAGCCCAACACACTCACTGTCTCCTCTGCTTCCCTGCCTCCTTGCCAGCCTCACTCCAATAAACCTTGGCCATCTCCTTCAATCTTATCCACCGAACCCCAATTGAGGCACCTTTCTGCTGCCAGTTCTCTACTCTCAGCTGAATGTCCTTAGCCCACTCCTCCCACCGGGTCTTGTCATCTAACAAAGAGGAATTGAGGCACCAATGTCCAGGCCCATCCCCACTTCCCCCAAAGTACCCCTGTCCCAAAAGTCCCCAGTGATCTGACCATGGACACCATTCCACCTCTAGTGACTTCCAAACATCCAAGCCCCAGCAGCTGGCCATCAGAATCCAATCAATCCTTGTCCCCAGACCCCCAGCCCAGTGCATGTACACCCTCCTATCCCCCCAACATTCTCTACCCGCATCCACCAGAGCACTCAGTCTTTCCACCTCCTCCCATACCGCCAGTCCCCCACTCTGCCCCTCAGCTCCTTGTCCTCCATTAGTTCTATCCCTCAACACGTCCCTGACCATATTGAAGTCTCCACCAAGCATGTCAATCCCAACCTTGGCTAGAATCCCATTCTCTAGTAAGCCCTTCATCCAATCCACATGCTCACCCCATACCACAGGGCAGTAGCAGGAGCCCACTGTAACTGTCTCCCAACCTATGCGTATCCACTCTCCCCAGACCAATCTTTCTCCCCAGCTCCTCACATCCCTTATCTCCCCTTTGCCTTTCTGCACCAGAATCCCAACCTTGCCCTTCCAGATTGTCTTGCCTCCCCACTCCTTCATCCATTCCAGTCTATCCAAGTCATCCTCACACCTGACATCCTGCAAGAGGAAGAGATTGGCCTCCAATCCCTTCAGCCAAGTAAAAATGTTTTTTTGTCGATAAGCACCCCATAACCCATTCACATTCAAAGAAAAGATATTGGTTGTACTGTTCATAGTGAAAATATGGTGTGTTAACAAGCTGTCTCTACTGCTCCAAGTTTATCTCCTCCTGCACCAAATCCAGATTATGTTCCATGGTCACCTCCTCCTCCTCAGCCCTCTGAGCCTCTAGTCCTGCCAACAGCTCATTCATCTCCCCATCTGCCTTCTCCTCGAATTCCTCTCTGTACTCCAGGCAGGCTTCCTGCCAGAGCCACAGTCCATGATGCTTGGTCCAGCAGTATTCAGCCCTCTCACCAGCGACCTCCGCCATCTCTGCCTCTCACTCCTTATCTACCTCATAGCCCTCCTCCTCCAGATACACCACCAGGATCTCTGCCTTCAATGCCATCACCACTCCTTCCCCTTGCAAAATCTTCACCCAATGGTCATCGCTCATCACCCTCAGATCCACCTCACCAAGCTCCTCAGCTGCTAGGTTGTTCATCATCCTGCACATCCAAAGAAGGTTCCCCACCTCCTTTCCTTCAGAGGTCACTGGCCTCCCACCCTCCAGCATTGTGGTGTCAGCCCCAGCACTTGCAGCCTCATCTCACTCCTCTGGGACATCCACCAGTTCCTCCTCACTCACCACCACCACTTGTCCCCCATTCGCTGCCTCCGGAACCCCAAAATGCACTCTCTGGGCCCTCTTCATTGGCACATCCTCCTCCACCCTGTTTTGCGAAGCTGGGCCCCGTCTAATAAGGGGAGTAGGTGTCGGAGAATCCTCCCATGTCTTATCCCACACCTCCAGCATACCATTGGCATATGGGTCCTTGCCAGACACCTCCCTGTTTACATCAGTCCCCTTCCCAGCACTTTCACCTCCCTCACCAGCCCAGACACTTGCTTTGGTCCCCTCTGCGGCCACCATCCTGCTTGTCTCCTTCTGAGGTCCCCCCTTTATCTTCACCAGCAGTTCCCTCTGCCTCTTACATCTCTGATCTTGTTCCCACTGTACCTTGCTCACTCGAAACCACTTCCCATCCACCACCTCCAAGTGCGTCACCTCCTCAAAGACCCTCTAAGCCTTTGCCTGCCATTCCACCGCACCACTCAGCTCTTCTAGTACTTCCAATAGGTCCTCTTCCTCTTCCTCACTCCCCTTCATCCTCATCAACTTGCACATGATCGCCCCCCAGACCATACCAGAAGGCCAGTCCCTTGCCTTCTCAGTTGCCTCCTTTCCTGCCAACCGAATCCTCACATCCACGTCTCCTATCCTGAGCAAAGTTCCCTCCCAGACTCTAAATCCAATATCCACCATCTCTCCATACTCCGCCATGACCTCCTCAACCCTCTTCCTCATCTCCATCGTCGTCACCATAGGCACCCCTTTCACCAACAGTTGGACCACTCTGGGGTCCCATTTCAGACATCGAGCCATCGGTACACACACCTCCCCAACTACTAGTCCAACCTTCAATGCTTCCTCCAATGGCTCAGCCTCCTCAAAACCCACCTCCACTCCTTCCAGTCCCTTCAAAAACTTTACAGACACCACTCCAGTCACCTGCTTAGCAATCGGTCCCAAGACCATTTTCGCTGTCACTGCTAGGCCCCGGAAGCACAGTGTCACCATGAACACCGAAATTGATTTCTTGAGTAACGGTGCCACCGCCAGGCCCATCACACCATCTGCCAAATTCCCTTGTCTCCCAAGTCCCCTCCTCTCAGCCGCACCATCCACAGTCACATCTGGATTTTTTTCCAGATCAGCAGTCCCATCTCCATCAGCTGTCACACCCCCCCCAGCCACTACACCTCCAGCCCCACCACCCCCTCTGCCAAGGGCCACTCCCCCAAGTACAGTCGCCTTCTCCATCTCCTTGTCTTTCTTCAACCAACCCTCCAGCCCCGATGCCTGCCTCCTCCCCTTCACCATCTCAGCAAAACTTGCCCTCCCAGATCCTTGTCCCCCACTACCACCTCCTCCTCTTCTATGCCCACCTGCCAGCAGCCCCCTCATCTCTCCCCCCAGGCCAGGGCCTCTCCCCACTTGCTGCCAGTCAAACGCACTTGGGCCACCCTGCCCAGTACGCACCTCAGATTGCTTGTTGGTCACCATGTTGCTAGTCTCTTTTTCTCCAAAACGATGTTGTAGTTGCTTTCCGAACATTGTGTAACCCGAGAGGTACCGGAGAGAGATGTCGATGTCTGTTACCTATATATCCTAGGTCAATGGTTCCTCCTTCTATAGTTATTCCTTGTCTGGCAAGTCCAGACCTTGAGGTCAGTTGGATGTAAGCTCCTTGGGGTGGCTATATGGCTAATCTGGTTCTGATCATGAAGGTTTTTCTGGGCTTGATAGATTCATCCTCTAGACTGTGAAGATTATACCCTACATCTTCTAGGTGAGCTTTGGTCAGGGGTTTGGCCTTGGGGTGCAGCAGGGCATACTAGACAATATCCTTACTGAGTTTGGACTTTCCTAAGGCTGAAGCTCCACTAGCAGAGAGCCTCCAAGCTCTAAGGTTGAGGTGTGGCCATCTGACTCCAGTAGAGAGGTCTCAGAGATAGTTGATTCCCCTTCTTCCTGTAGGGTCAAGGGCTTCCATGAAGTTGGTCACATCTTCTACCCATCCTAGTGGGTTATATATCTGATGAGAGTTAGAATGTCTTCTCCTAAATCATAGATCTTGAGGGTTCTTATTCCTAGCTTTTTGGTCTGGCTTTTTCAGATCTGGCTTCAGTTATCTCCTTTCTTCAAAGTGTGAACTGCAATATCATAACTGAGATGGATATTCTGATGCCTGCAGTCTTGGCAGTCTGGGTGTCTTCTATGGTTGCAATATCCCATTGCTTAGAAATGATGTTCCCAGTTGTTGATCTCTTGTTGTCTTGGGAATTGGTACCCATCTTAGTTATAAGTGGGTGGAAGAGTAGACAAGGAATATATTTCTGTCCAGGTGAAGAAGCCTTGTCCCCTAAATCAGCTTTGTAACTTAGTGGTAACTTCTTGGAAGGTAGTTGATTATGTAACTGTATTCAGAGGTTCTGGTCTCTGGGGTCTCTGTCTCTCCTGTTGATCTAGTAAATGGCATTGATAGCAGTAGTCTTGGGAGAAGTAGAAGACCATTTGGTGTGGACATCTTTCTAGCCAAAAAGTCTTTTTTTGGTGAGTTTCTTTCTTGGGGATAATGGTGATTATACTGGGTCCTTCTTCTGTATTCCAAGGGTCATTATCTTCAGGTGGTGTCTAGCGAGAGTCATCCCAGGGAATGAGTTTGGGAATCTCTTCTTCTTCAGGTGCTTCTTGTTCAGGAACTTCTTGATCAGAAGTTTCTTCTTTCTCAGATGATTCTTGACCCCAGATTGCTTGTATTTCTGCAGTTTCAGTTGTAGGTATTTCTGGAATATGTCTGCATTTCTTCTTCTTCTTTCTGCACTCTAGATAGACTATGCCAGGCAATTTCCTTGTTCCCATGATCTTGGAGGAATGTTCAGGACACTTGTGTCTCTTGAGATAGATAAGGTATCCTTTGATTTCTCCTGCAATGGCTCCAATAGTAATAGGGATGATGTTCTTAGCCCACACATTGTCTTCTGGTCTGTCATCTACCAGATTAATTCAGGGATTGAGTCTGGGGTCATTTCCATCTTCAGATTCTTCCTCTTCTTCTGTGGTAGATTCTTCACTACTAGTATATTTCTCCTAAATAGTGACCTTCTTCTTCTTCTTTTATTGCTCATAGTTGGTCACCTTAACTCTATACTTCTTGCCTCAGTAGTCAAACTTGAGTACTTGTTGACCAATATCAACAACTGCATTCATTTCCTTCATCCAGTTGGTGCCAAGAATCATATCATAGGTGATAGCTTTGATCACAATAGCTTTTGGGATAGAGAACTGAATGTGTCCAAGGGAGATAGTGATATTTCATACTTCTCCAAGGGGGCTCTATCTGCTACTATGATGCTGAGATTGGATGATCCATCAATAGGCCATTGAAGGGTATCCAGGAATCATTTGGTAATGACACAGACAGCTGCTCCTGTGTCTATGAGGATCTTTGCCTTTTGTCCTCCAATATCTCTATGTAGGTAGGTACTGACATGTCTTTCGGCTGCTTGGACAGAGATGGGAGCTGGTTCTTGCTGTGGGATTGAGACCTGGCCAGTGCTAGACCTGGTTGTTCTCAACAATTTGTTTCAAACTCCAGCTTGTATCAGTTGTAGGAACTGCAGGAGAGAGACTTCCATCTTGGTCTCTTGAATCTTCTACCAAGCTTCATTGTAGATATCTCTAGGCATGGTCTTTGGGGTGTACTTCTTCTTGGACTTTGAAGCAGCAGGTTCCCATTCTTCTTATTCCATCTCTTCATCCTCTGGTAGTAGCTCATTTGTTTTAGGAACAAAAGATGAAGGGGTTCAGGGAGGTATTTCTACTTATTCTTCTTCATGTTCTTCATCTTCCTCTTGGATGATTCTTCTGCTGATATTCCTGGATGGTCTTCCTACAGGTCTCTTTCTCTTCTCTGCTGGGTAGACTGTTTTCTGAGTGGTAACCTTGGTAGGATATAAGTTTAGGTCACTATAGTCTTTACTGTTGCTTGCTTTCTCAAAATCTTCAACAGGGTGGGCTTTAGTCCTTTTGTACTGAGTGTTATTCCTTTGGTTTGGTGGTTCTGAGTCCCTTGGGTTACTTCTTTTGTTATCACATTCAGTGGCATAGTGTCTGAATTGTCCACAGTGGAAGTATTGGACTTGGGCTCTGTCTTGGACAGAGTACCTTCTTTCTTCTTGCTGGTAATTCCTGCTATCTCTTGGTAGATAACCTCTGTTGTCTTGGTAACTCTGATTTTCATATGTGGTAAGTTTTTCAATCTGTCCAACCAATCAGTCTAACTTGGAGCTGAGGTCTTGGATTTTGCTTCTGTCCTTCTTTCCTTCCTTGACTGGTCTTCTTTCTTCAGATCTCTCTTATCCTTGAAGGAGTCCTTGTAGGGCTTTGACCAGGATGTCTTCTTTTTCTTCTTTCTTATCATGATTACTCCAGATAGTTCCTTGTCTGACATCAAAGAATTCTTGGGCTGCATCTACTTGCTCTTTGGACCTTCTGATGTCTAAGATATAGACATACTGGGCAATGTTTGGGGGAATTCCATTCATGAAGGTCATTGGACCTATGATGTCCTGGTTGGTGGCATTGAACCTGGCAGCATGCATTCTCTTCTGGATTCTTGTGAAGAAGGCTCTGGGCGATTCTCTGAGATTCATCTTCATCCCCATGATAGATTCTTAAGCCTTGTGGCAGGTTTCATTTCCTGCATACTTTTCAATGAGTCAGTAGACCATGGCCTCATATTCTAGCTCATAAGACATTGCTGCTTGTATCTATCTCACTAGTTCTGAATCTGGGTTGTTTGCTGTTCAATAAAAAATTCCTCTGGCTGGTTCTCTGAGCTGAGTCTTGTAGATAGCGATTTTTCTTTCATCTGAGAGATTCCTCAAGGCAGTGATTCCTTCAATTCCATCAAGGAATTCTCTGGGATCTTTCTTCAGGTATTCTGTGAAGGTTGGCAATGAGGTGGCCATTTCATTGTCACTTTCTTCTAATTCTGGTTCAGGTTTGGATTCTGATCCTGATTCACTTTCTGAACTGTTACTGGAGATGGAGGTGCTTGGGTATCTTGAGGATAGTGTTCTGGACCTTGGATGAAGTGGAATAAGCCTAGGTATTCTTGTAGGAGCTACTTCCAACTCTGCAAGGGGTTGTGGTAAAGGTTCTATTGGTGAGATTGATAGGACTAGTATGGGGTATCTGGCTGTAAGGTCTCAGGTTCATATGATAAGATCTTCTAGTTCTTGTGCAAGTTCTTCAAAGTCTCTAGCAGGGCTGCCTATATTGTCTGGTTGATCTGGTTAGGGATTTCAGGCTATACTGCCTTCTGGTTCTGGTTGAGATTCTTCTGATACTGGGTAGTTGGCAAGTCTTGATGTGATTACTTCTCTTCTTATCCAGATGCTGGTGATAACTGGTTCTCCTGTAGTGGCAGAGGTTAGTGTTATATCAAATATATCCAGTTTGACTGTGGGTTCTTGTGAGCTGAAAAGTCATATCAATTTGAAATATTCCCAGTTGAGCCCCCAAATATAATGTACCTGGCTCAATGGAGGCAAATTATAAGGTTGGGAGTTGATATAGTTTGGCTTGAGCCCCTAGTTACTTTATTAAAAGCAACAAAATTTTCTTGGTGTTTAGTGGTATGATGGTCAAGATCTGGATACTGCAAGCAATTTGTATGTCAATTTCCTAATTGGGATGGTTCTCTGGATGTAGTGGCGATTTGTGTGTGTGAACAGATTTCCTTCTTGGGTCAACTGGAAATTGATAGAATTTCATATATAGTGTGATGATCTCGATGCATGATAGTCTGGAAATTTGGCAGTTCTCCTTATGTGATTTCTGTATGATGGTCTTATAAAGTGCAACAGGATTCCTTATTCAGGTCAACTGAGAATGCCACAATTTTGTATAGTGAGGAAATCTCCAAAAGTATGCAATTTCTGATGGATAACTCGATTTGGCTCACTAGAAATAGAGGATAGTGTGGGTTCTTTCTGAGATGGTTTGCCAAGAATTATACTAGTGGTGAGTTCTTCTGTACCAGGCCCTTCTGGGGATAATACTCAGGTGGCATAGATTCTTCTAAATTGATGGCTTCAACTGAAAATACTATAGTGCAGATTCTTCCTGAATCAGTAGCTTCAACTGGGAAATGGTGGTGAAGTTCTTTCTTGAACTTGGGCAGCAAATCTTCAGGCTTATCTGGCAAGTGAACCAATAGTTCCAAAGGCAGTGAAGTTCTTCCTCAAACTTGGTGGCAAATCTTCAGCTTTGTATCAGAAAGTAGACTAGAGTGGAAAAGAAGATAACCAAGCTTACAACTTCTTGGCAGTGGCTCATTGACAGGTATATCTCTTAAGTATTGCAATCCAATTCCTTTAGGATCAAGTGGCTTTTGGCAGGCATTTCTCCTAAGTGTACCAGATAATTGACTTTTGCTTTAGTTTGTATTCAACTTTCGGACTGAGGTTTATTCACTCTTGTCTCTGGGGTATTTTATACAAGTTGGTTGCTATCTGGTTACTATCTGGCTAACTATAGATTTGCTATTTATGGTGTGTTTGGGTGGACAGCCACTGTCTGGCAGACAGCTACTGTCCAGGGGATAGCCACTGTTCACATTATTTCCTTATTTGGCTATCTGGTTATTTATACATTTTTCACAGTAATGGTTGCTGGTTACTATACTATAGTAATGTTTACATCACCTGGTTAGGTTTCGAGATTGCTATGTTTTGGTAGTTTGTCATAGTATTTGTTCCTCCTAAGTATCCTTGTTTATGTACTTCCTTCATTACTTGATATTTCTTATATTCAAATATGATGAGTTTTTTTCTTTTTCTGAGTATAGTGTTGTCTAGTTTAAATTGTTTTCAAGTCTAGTTGATAATAGTGATAGTTCAGGGTTTGAGATGGTTGGACATCTTCTACTATCTAAGATAGCTAACTAATCCATAGTATAGCTCCTTATTCATATTGAATAGTCTTGATGGAGATATTCCAGAGTATCTTTGAAAGTGCATCAGTATTGGCATTGGTTCTTTATGGGTAATATTTGACAGTACAGTCATACTCTTATAATCTATAGATCTATCTAATATATATTTCTTTGGGATTCAGAGTATAGAATAGCCAGGTGAGAGCAGAATAGTCTGTTTGAATAGTGAAGTATTTCCTGGCTAGATAGTAGTGAAACGTGTCTACTGCCCAGACTACTGCTAGTATTCAAGCTTATATGACTCATAGTTCTGTTCTACTCTATAGATATCTCAGCTTATATAGGAGATGACATATTCATATCTATCTTTCTTCTAAGCTAGGACCACTCTAAGATTTATAGTACTTGCATCTGTCTGCAAGATGAACTCTAGGTTCCAATCTGGTCTTTTGAGAATGGGTGCTTAGGTCAACCTAGTCTTGAGTTCATTGAAGGTTTCTTGATATTCCTTGGTCTATTTGAACTTAATCTCCTTCTTCAGTAGCTCATAGATGGATGCTACAATGTTAGAGTATTCTTTGATAAATCTTCTATAATAGGAGGTCAGTCCAAAGAAGACATAGACTTCTGTAGTTGTTTGGGGTCTCAGGTAGGCTGCAATAGCCTCAATCTTCATGAGATCTATATGAATTCTAGTCTGGTTGATGATAATACTTCTTGGGCTTGATATAGAGGCCATACTCTTTGAGCTTCTTGAGAGCTAGCTATATGTAGTTGATACATATATTCCTATATAGTGTTGCTAAAGATAATCATATTGTCAATATAGATAAAGAGCTATTTTCTAATTTCACCACTAAAGACTCTATTCATTATTTGCTGAAAACTTACTAGAGCATTCTATATTCCAAATGGTATTCATAGATAGACATAGGTGGTATCAGATATGATGAAGGCTGATTTCTCACTAGTATCTTGAGTGAGATCAATCTGATAGAAGCCTGAGAATAGATCCAAGGTAGGGTAGTATTTGGCTTTACTTCCAAGGGTGGTAAGGATTTCTTGAATATTTGGCAAAAGCTACTTATCCTTCTTAGAGATTATATTGAGCTTCCTATAATTAATACAGAGTCTTAAGACAAACTCTCCAGACTTGCTTTCTTTCTTTAGGGCAAGGATAATAGATGAAGCCCAGAGGCTGATTACTTGCTTGATGATACCAGCTTCTTCTATTTTCTTGAGTTCTATTCACAGCCATTCTCTGTATACAGGTGATATAGATCTGGCTTTCTGATAGATGGACTTGATATTACTGGTATCAACTTGTAGTAGTACTTTGGTCTTGATTATAGATATTCCTGAAGTCTGTGGTAAGTACTCCTTTATTCTGATACAGAATCTTAAGAAGTTGTTCTTCTAGAGAAAAGTTTTCTCCAATGATATATGTATGCTTATTCTGGTTCTTGTCTTTCTTATACTCAAGTTCAGTAATCTTAGGGGCAGTATAGACTCCTCTTCTAGTAAATCTAAAGTCTTGTTCTCCTCTCTTAGTCTTGATGAGTTTAATGGCCTCAGTAATCTTAGACTTCTTAACTTCATGGATCAGTATCTGGCCAATCCTTTATGCTTGATTTCAAATAGAGTAGTGGGGTTGTGATTCCTGACTATAAGAAAGATCTCACTAGTGTAATCAGAGTCAATAACTCCTCCTTCAACTGAGATTTTACTCTTGACCAGACTGCTCCTGATCTTAATAATTTCAGCATAATTCTCTGATAACTTAACTCTAATTCCAGTGCCAAGTAGAGTAGTGATCTGTGGTTCAAGGATAGCATCTTGGATACTGATAAAGTCTATTCCTACAGCTCCTTCAGTTTTGTATTCTGAGATCTTGGCTTCAGGGTGAAACTTCTTTATCTTGAGAGTGATATCTGGTTCTTGTTCCTCCTCATCATCACTATCAGCTTAAAGCTCTAAGAGCTGGCCATCTTCTTCAGCTTCCTTTTTTACTTCAGCTACTTCTTACTTGCACTTTTGTTGATGGATTTTTCTAACTTCACTAGTATAGGACCATTAGTTATTTAGGTATTCAGAGTAGTATATCCTAGCAATATAGAGGTATCTTCCTTGAGGAGCATAGCCATCAATAATCTTATTGTACCACTGCTTATCTGTGAGCTTAGTTGTCTTACCCTTGTTCTTATATACTAAGTATATGAAGACTCCTATGTTCTCTTCATCTCCTTTCTCCATATCTGGTAGTACTCCTTTGTGGACATTAATAGAGACTTATATCTTTCTTTCTCTATAGTTGATCTGCATCTTCTGAGTATTGAGGTCAATGATAGTCTTGGTCTTATGAAGCTACTAGTTATTAATGAGAATGTCATAGTTGGTGGTACTCATAACAATTACATCTACTAAGATGATAGCTCTTTTGATCTTAATGAAGACTTCTTAGATCTTACCTAGGAGGGTAGCTTATATATTATCTACTGTAATATAGACCATTTTTGTAGTTTCTTCAATGTCTCAGTCTAGGTGATCAATCTTGCCCAAGATATCCTCCAGCACCAGTATCAATGTTAGCATCAAAGATACAATCTTCAATCTGATATTAGGTATAGGCTGAGGTCTTATGCTAATTTTCAGATTTTTTACCTAAGTCTTCTTGTTCATCTTCTTATATATTGTGAGCTTCTATGATCTTGTACTCTTGATTCTTTGTAGTGGTTACAAGTTCTGCTCTCAACTACTATCTGAAGACAGGGACTTCTGCTAGTTGTCCAAAAGTAGCATTGACCTTCTGTTCCTTGAGATTCTTGTAAATATCATACTGATAGATCTTAGTCTTGTGTAGTTTCTGTTCTTTCTTGCTTTCACTTTTTCCTAAGACTAAAGTAGTACTTTCAATAATTTGGTGGATAGCTTCATCTAACTCCATATCTTGATCAATATTCTCAGGTTGGGTCTTACTTTGAATAGTGATGGTTGGGGTCTTTTTTGGTCTTCCAACTAGCTTGCTGTTGTCTTTCTTATTATAGGGTTTGGACTGGGTTCTGGTATCTTCAGTAACAAGATAGAATTCAGACTTCTCATAGTATTCTTTATCATCAGTATCACCAATCTCCTTGTTAACTACTGTATTGGTTTATTCTCTGGTTTTGATAGTATTACTTGGTTGAGCTCTATGTCTTATTTTGGTTATATAATTCTTTGCATAGTTGTCTTCTTCTCCACATTTGAATTATGTAATAGTATGTTCCTCTATAGTAGCTGCAAACTTCTATACTAGTCTCATATTGGTACTTTATACTTCTCTAACAATATTACTAAGGTGTGCAGTTATCTTGACAAACTGCTGGAGAAGTTTCTCCACTGGATCAGCTTTGACTATCTTGGAATTAGATGAAGATAGTTGTCTATCAAGAGCTATGGTGGGTATGATACTGGTTGGCTTTAGTGGCTCTATTTTGATACCAGTTATCCTTTCCATTGAGTGTTCAGCAGAATGTCTGGCAGTCCAATATCTCTGTATAAAGACCACTTTCTGATCAAGGATCAGAGTAGCTGAGGTAGACTAAATTGCTAGAGTGATTTTATAGTGAACTCCTTTTAGGAAGGTTGAATCAGCTATTTGTTCCTTGAGGTGATCATCATAGCTAGTCAAGACAATCTAGTGACAGATTTGAGTATAGAATGAGTTGAAGTCTTCATTGAGTCCTTAGCAGATAGTATTGAGTTGATTTTTGAGAGCTTGCTTGATCTCTTCAGTATAGTATGTAGTTCAGAGGAAGTTCTTTATATTAGTAAGTTTGGCTGTATTAGTGTCAGCAATGGTGGCTATATTGAACTTATCTTTAGCAGGTCCTCCAAGGCTGACAGATAGGAGAGTCAATTATGCTTCAACATTGAGAGCTCATATAGTGGTAAATTGTTCAAAGTCTTTAATAAAGATCAGGATTGACTCTTTGGTGGTAAATCTATAAAATGTGAGTAGATACATTTCTATTTTATCTTGAATTCTTATAGGGGGTGACTCTTATAGTCAGGGTAGTTATTGTGGTAGTTATTCATTATTCAGCTTAAAAGTGAGGGATCCTAATAGTATCACTAGCCAATGGGCACTAAGTTGTCATATAGAGGGTGCTAAGCTCTCCAAGTATATCAGATTCTCTTCAAGGTATATCTCTTAGACCAACTATAAGTTTCTTATAAATAAGTTCTATTAGAGTATCTTCTCAAAGTCTTATTGTCCTCAAACTTCT
Source organism: Jimgerdemannia flammicorona (assembly GCA_003990745.1). NCBI lineage: Eukaryota > Fungi > Mucoromycota > Endogonomycetes > Endogonales > Endogonaceae > Jimgerdemannia > Jimgerdemannia flammicorona. The sequence goes on along the minus strand of RBNI01000177.1, from coordinate 6,181 downwards.
TATCTTTAAACTGTTCTGTTGTCTCTTGGATTTACTTGTATGGAATTGAGTAGAGGACTGAAACTTTTATGCTCTTGAATGAATAGATACTTGAATGCTTGAGTATTTTAATATAACTTTATTTCAAAGGAAATGAGAGGGGTATTTATACAAAATATAATTCAATAGTTACTAAGATATAAAGCTAAATATAAAATCCAATAACTAAATAAGATATTTGAATACAGAAAACTTCAGATTGTAAGTACAAATTTGAGTACTTATATAATTAGTTATATAAGATCTAAATGCTAAAATAATTTCTGACAGTTATAAAAAATCAGAATACTTGAATATTCAAGTATTCAAATAAACAGTTATATAAACAAATCAGTAGAATGTTCAGAATCCTGGAGGCTTCATCTTTATTACTGTCAACAAGGCTGGAGGTTAGAGATGGGATGTCTTCAAAGAAAATAAGATCAGTAAATATTTCTGTAAGTATTTTATTTGTTTTGTATATTTTGTATATATTGATTAGTAAGATGACATCATCATCAATAATGTCATCATATTTAATAGTGGTAGGAAGGAGATCAGGGGCTCTCTAATCTATGATATTTTTCTCTATAAAGTAAGAGACAAAGATGAGATCTTGAGGGAGTCTGACCTAAATACTGGAGTCTTGGAATATGGAGATTAATCCTTATAGAAATTGATCTGGATTGTCCTGAAGATGGGATTCCAGAACTCTTCTATCTTATCACTTTTAAAAGTAATAGTAGATTGGGCTTCTGTGGCCACTATAGCTTCTAGTATATCTGTATAGTAGGCTGACAATTCCTTGAAGTCTGCAACTCTGATATACTCTAAGTTGGAGATTGACCAAGGTATATATCTGAAGATTTGATAGATCTTTTTAGCTACTCTCAATTTATATGTATTTATAGGAGTGGTATCTTATATTTCATAGAGACTAGTCTGAGATAATTTCCAGTAGAGGAGATTTTCTATTATATTCCTGCCACATCCAGAGGTATTTAGTAGTGGTAGTGATCCTTATCTCTATTTCATAGTAGTAGAGAGTAAAGTGATAAGGGTCATCAGTACCTAGATTGAGACTAGGAATCCTTCTAGTATGGATCCTCATAACTCTCCTAATATCTTAGAATACCCTTTTCTAAACTGAGAGGCCTTGGTAGTTCTTGGACCTTGAGGTTTGGCAAGCAGCAGGCATTTTATTTATAGTGAGTCTTTTGAACTATTTCAGAATTTTATAAGTCTTATTTGAGTTGCTACTATTGTAATTTCTTAGTTCTTCTTTTATATTTCTTGAGATAACTATCTTATAGTTGTCAAGACTCATAGTTGATCATCATTACTCATCTTATAGCCTGGGTAAGTTATACTGTATGATCTTCTTATACTCCAATCTAGTGGCTTATAAGAAAAGACTGTCTCCTATAATGATGTCACTATTCTGAGATCACTATTACAATATATAATTATTAATAAATATAATAAAATATCTCTTTCTACCATAGAAAGTATATATATTATATATATATTAAACTATATATATATTTGAAGACTATGATTAAATATTTTACACTGAATACATATATCTATATGTGATTATATATACTACTTTGAGTAACTATAACTATTAGTCAGAAATTCTTATATCAGTAGCTTTGTAGATATATGTAATAATTTATTATATTAATTAATAATATATCTAAAATAAGAGACTTTAACTTTTATAAACTTATACTTCTTAAGCTTAATAAATAGTATTTATATCTTCTTAATCTTTATAAAACTTATCTAATATAATATAGCTATTCTTTAGCTATCTTATTAAAGATAATAATAATATTTATAAATATATTATCATTTATTTCTCTATAATATCTAAAAATATCTTACTTAGATATTATTTGCTATAAGATTACTGAGATATTATATATTATAAATAGTATTTATAGATAGATATAGATTTTATTTAGATAGATCTATATGTATCTTCTACTATAGTGAGGTTTAAAGAGACAAATTTTCTATTATCTACTATTTTGAACTTATATATATAACTAATTATACATAACTAGTTTTTAAATTTATATAATTTTTTTTAATAATATAAAATATAACTTTACTACTACTACTAAATATAATAGTTTTGGTTTCTATAAGAGAAAGTAACTAAATCTAAAAAGTTTTAATATTTAAAATAACTTAAAGAGATATTTAAAAATTTAAGTATTTTTAAAAGATTTCTGAAAAAAGTATTCTCAGCTTATTTAAATAAATATAGAGAACATTTATTGTAATGTAGTGGATGCATAACTGTATAAGTATAGCAGATTCTGAAATTCATATGAAGAGAGAAAGAGTATATAAAGAAGACTTATTTTTTGAAATTGAACTAAGATTTATTTATTTTAGATATGTATTAGAGATATTTATACAAGTTTGCTAGCTATAAGGTGACTAAGTTATAACTATGTTATGAGTCACTTTTCATAAATATTAATCCTTAACATCTGTAGCTTCTTTAATATTTACTAAATAACTGCTATTTGTAAGGCTATACTATATTTGGGAATTAGATTTAGATACTATGATCAAATATCTATTCCTCTGGTTTATGTTCCTAATCATACAATATGTCATATCTTCTCTCTAAATAGGTTATTTTTAATATAAAAATATCTATTCAAATTTTTACATCTTAATATTTATATATATATACATATATATATATATATATATATATATATATATTTATAGTTACTTGGACTTTGCCATTTATTACCAGTCTATAGATATAGTTACAGTACCTTCTCTCACTACCCAATCCCTCTAGAGAGCCCTCTCTCCAATCTCTTTATGCTTGAAAGACATCTTATTACTCTCCACCCCAACTCTCTCTCTACTCTACTTATAGATTTTCTCTATCAAACTATACTACTGACTACTCTACAGGCCCTAACCAAGCCACCAGCCCATCAAGATGTCCTCCATCAGCCTTTCTCATCTCAGCAACCATGCCCTCAATTCTAGACATCTCCCATCCTCAAAAACAAATAACCAGTAATCTACTAATCCCACTCATACAGCTATAACCCAACCTAATGTGAGCCACTCTAACCCAACCCCTCTGTATATTTGTTCTCCCTACATAGACATACATATTTGTAATATACATATCCAAGCAATTGTCAAAATATTTTTCAAGGTTTCAAAAAGTCTTTAAATAATTAATTTGGATAGTAGTATATATATTATCAAAAGTGATTAATTTTTGTAATATTGTCTCTTAAACTAAGAAGCAATCTGACTATTAACTCAATAATGCAGTCTTTTGCAGAGTATCTATTGTTCAATACTGACAGTTTACAGAAATGAGGCTGATAACTAGAACAACCAATTAATAGCAGATGATGCAGACAAAATAATATCCATACAGCTATCTATTTATATATTAAGTAGTAAATCATATATCATAAAATAGCTTCCAGACTCATAAATTATATATTGTGAGATGACTTCCAGGCTTGTAAATTGTATATCACAGGATGGCTTTCAGGCTTATAAATTGTATGTTATGAGATAAGTCATATCTTCAAAAGCAAGTGATGATAAATCATATATCATAAGATGGGTTATATCTTCAAAAGTGGTAGGTGACAGCAGTCTATTCATATGTTGGGTAGCAAATCATATGTTGTAGAATGGGTCATATCTTCAAAAGCAATAGGTGATAGTAGTCTATTCAGTATTGTAATTTATTCAGTGTTTTTTAGTGATTAATTCTTATAACATTATTTCTCAAACTAAGGAGCAACCCAGCTATTAACTCAAAAATATAGTCCTTTACAGAGTATCTATTGTTCAATACTGATGACATTTTACAGAAATAAGGCTGATAACTGAAACAACTAATTAACAGCAGATAGCATAGAGATAAATACTATGTATAATAGTCTATATATGGTGGTTTTTCATTTTTCAGCTTAAAAGTGAGAATTCATCTTAAATCACCAGCTAATAAACACCAAGTTATAATGTAGTGGATGCATAATTATGTAAGTATAGCAGATTCTGAAATTTGTGTAAAGAGAGAAAGAGTATATAAAAAAGACTTATTTTTTGAAATTGAACTGACTGAGGTTTATTTGTTCTAGATACTGGAAATATTTATACAAGTTTACTAGCTATAAGGTGGCTAAGTTATGACTATGTTATAAGTTACTTTTTACAAATATTAATCCTTAATATCTGTTAAATCTTTGATGATTATCAAAACTTTAACATCTGTAAATTCTTTAACATTTGCTAAATGACTGCTATTTATAAGGCTATACTATATTTAGGAATTAGATTCAAGTATTATGATCAAATATCTATTCCTCTGGTTTATGTTCTTAATTATACTATATATTATATTATATAAGATCTGAAAGAAAAATTCAGAAAGATCTTAAAAATAAAAAGAAAAGTTAAGAAAGTAATTTTATAATGATATTATTAATAGCTTTACTATAGAGATAGTATTTAATTTTATAATTATATCAAAGGATATACATAATATTTCTAAGTTACTTTGAGATAATTTATTATAATATTATTATAGTTGATAAAGTATTCTAGATCTTCTATATAGAAGTTGAAGTACTTAGTAGTATTTGGATAATAGCAAGCTTCTTAATAGATTTGAAGATATATTATCTTAGAAAGGATTGAAGTAAAGCAGAAGACTGTTTGGCAGACAGAACTCTATTATAGATATATAATACTAATCTAGATAGTTTTTATAAAGATCTTAAATAATTATAATAAAATTACTAATAGTCTAGAGTTTATTTATAAGTATTGATATTCTTGATAATTTAGATAAGATCTTCAAATAGCACTATTTCATGATCATATTATCTCATTACTGATAATTTTATTTAGTAATTATAAGACTTAATATATTCTACTCTGGTCTTTAAATAATATCAAATTGATATATCATATTATCTCCTAATAAAATTGAAGTCATTCTTAATAAATAGTTCAAATAAGATTAAGAATATATATATAATTGAAATATTTACAAGAGCTGATAATGAGTAATATAACTTGATATAATTATAGTAAACTTTGATTTTAAGTACTACTCTATTCAGTATCTTAAATTAAAAAACTAATTAGTATATATTTAGTAAATTAGATAGAGATCTTCTCATTTTAGTTTTAGCTTATTACCATAGTTTTCTTTAATAATAGTATAGTGTACTAAAACTTACTGACTAATCTTAAGAGACTTGAGATCTATTTTTTAATTAAAGTATTTCTTTTATCAGTTTTGTCTTATGAAATAAAGTTCTGAGCCTTTTGATAAACTTAGTATAGTTTGATAATCTTTCTATAACTTGTTTGAATAAATCAGATTAGACTGGTTTCTTAGTAATATAAGCTTCTCTACTATATATCAAATAGAATAGAGTCTGCTAAGTAAATACTATCTTTGTAATCCTAATAGTGTTGCTAATAGATAGATATTCTAATTTAGCTAGTCTCTGTTTTCAGATTGCTTATACTTCTGTAGCTTTAGTTATAGGTATCTTTAGAGAGTAGTTATATTTCTTCTTTCTTTTTATATATTTAGGGTAGACTGTACCTTATTCTAATAATTTTGAAGGAATGTTCAGAGTATTTATATCTTTTGAGACAGATGAGACATCCTTTGACTTGTTCTGTAATAGCTCTGATTATAATGAGAATGGTATCTTATATATTGTAATAGTGATCTCAGAATGATGATATTATCACAGGAGACAGTCTTTCCTTATAAGCTACCAGATCAGAGTATAAGAAGATCATATGGTATGACTCACCCAGACTATAAGATGAGCAATAATAAGTAATGATAATCAACCATAAGTCATTGTGACTACAAGACAGACATCTTGAGGAATATAAAAGAAGAATCAAGAAACTGCAGTAGCAGTAACTAAAACAAGACTTACAGAAATAGTTCAAAAGACTTACTATAAATAAAATATCTGCCACTTGCTAAACCTCAAGATCCAGGAACCGCTAAGGTCCCTCAGTCCAGGAAAGGATATTCCAAGACATCAGAAGAGCCATGAGGATCTGTACAAGAAGGACTCCTAGTCTCAACCTGAGTACTGGTGACCCTTTTTTTTTT